>JBBDGP010000671.1:1440000-1535000 GCA_037952835.1 Lithobates septentrionalis | reverse complement strand
GACAGAGTTAACGACGGCGCAGGTTTCCTTCCTCCCCCCACAGACTCAGGGAATCCCCTCTCTCTCCCCCCTCCCTCCCACTGCTGCCTTTTTTTTTCCACATCAAAGACTGTGCTCAGGCTCCCTGGTTGCCATGGAGATTGGCCATCTTCCCTCTGACAGCATGCACGCCAAAGGTTGTCAAGTGTTTTGTCAATAAAGCTTTGTAAAACTGATTATCTCTCACGCCACCAGCAGCAGAAAGGAAGGGGGCTGATATTAGAAAGGTCCACAGTGATAGGGATAGGCTGTAAAAAAAAACTACAAAGACACAAATGACAGAATTAGGAAAGGGGATGCCGTTTTTTTTTTTTTTTTTTTTTTTACCCAAATGTTCATATATTATACCAAATCACGTGAAGATGCTTTCTACTGCAGATGTGTGCTGCTCTCTAGCAGTTTGCCTGCCAAATATGAGCTATGTGACATGTTCGAACCTAGCTAGAAATATCAATGCTATTTGTTTCTATTATTTTTTCCTGTTCTGAAGTGAAATGCGGTCTCCTACAATTTTGTTGTAGAATTAGCTATGCGGGTGTAATTTCTGATGAGTTATCACTAAATGTGGACGATCAAAAACAAATCTGGAAAACCTCTAGAACAGAGGACTCTAAACTTTATAAACAAAGGGCCATCCTTTAGACTTTGAGGGGGCCAGACTAGGGCCAGTGAAGGTAAAAAATGCCCCAACATCAATGGGAGTAAACAATGCCCTATCATTGGTATTAATGGGAGGAATATTGCTATATTGTAAAAACAAGGACTTTAGATGATGCAGGTCACTAAGTGGATGCAGATTGAGTACAAATTTGATTTATTACAAATTCCATGATAAACAAACATGCATTAAAATGATTTACAAAAATAATACAAACAAGTAAAATTGTCATAGGGAAATCCTTATATGATGAAACACTGCATGTATGATAATGTTCATGAAATTTCGTAGTAAAATACACAATTGGTCTATGAATGAGCGGATAAATCTTAGCATCTCTGGAGCTCTACACGTTTTGTGGATCCTAGTAAGGCCCAGTCATCAGGTTTGATGCGACAAGATATCAATAAATGTAAATAAAAATAATCTCATATAAGTTTATAAAAAAGGGGAGATGTGATATATGGTTCTCCACCGATTGAGCCCCGGTACACATAGGGGCGGCACGACTTGCAGGTCGCCTCACCGAGGCGACCTGCACACAACATCCACGGCGACTTGCAAAACAACGTCTGTATAGAAGTCTATGCAAGTCGCCCCCAAAGTAGTACAGGAACCTTTTTCTAAGTCGGAGCGACTTGCGTCGCTCCTATTAGAACGGTTCCATTGTACAGAACGGGAGGCGACTTGTCAGGCGGCTAGGTCGCCTGACAAGTCGCCCCTGTGTGAACCGGCACTTAAGGGAGAATGTCGAATGGGTAACCTTACTACTTACATGTCGGCTCAAAGGAATCGGCTCAGCGTCTGAAAGAGGAAATGGAGTCGCAGAGACAGACATCTATCCCAGAGTTGAGGCAGGAATAAGCCGCCCAAGTCCAGCCAAAGGGGGGAGCAGCCATGGGGCAAACCAGAACATCAGGTGCAGTTCAAGGAGTGTATAAACAGGTATGGACCAATTCTAAAGGAAAAGTTTGTATTAGGATATATGGCGTAAGAAAATATTTTTTGGTAGGTCTCAAATAATGTGTTCAGTGGCTCCAAGAGAATCACCAAAATGAAAAGATAATTTGTAGAATAAACACCTGTGTAACCAATATATAAATAAATATATATGAATGGACAGAGTCAGTGAAAATTGACTCTGTTCGTTCGGAAAAGGAAGGAGCCGGTAAATGACATATTTCCTGGCTCCTTCCTCCGCTCACCATTCTGAAAGATCTGGGACGGGGGGAGGAGGATGGGGGGGACCAGAGGAGCACACAGAAGGGGACCGGAGGAGGACAGGGGGGATTGGAGGAGCACACAGAGGGGGATCGGAAGAGGACAAGGGGGGGGACAAGAGGAGCCCATGGAGGAACACAGAGCGGGATACAGAGGGGAGCCAGAGGAGAATACAGGGGACAATTGGGCTGCGGCGGGGGAACTTATAATCACCGATCTCCCTGTGTGGGTTTCAATAAAGCATCTGAAAGCCATGGAGGGAAGAGGAGGAGAATCAGCTGTCATGATTATAACTTCCCCCGCTGCCGCACCGATTGTTTACGAGTGTCCAGGTATCGGACTAGGCATCGGGAGCATTTGCACGAGTACAAGTACTCCTGCAAATACTCGGGATCGATACTGATACTAGTATCGGTATCGGGACAACCCTACTTTTCACGTACATGAACTTTAATGGCATCCCAGTCTTAGTCCGTAGGGTTCAATATTAAGTTGGCCCACCCTTTGCAGCTATAACAGCTTCAACTCTTCTAGGAAGGCTGTTCACAAGGTTAAGGAGTGTGTCTATGGGAATGTTTGATCATTCTTCCAGAAGCGCATTTGTGAAGTCAGGCACTGATGTTGGATGAGAAGGCCTGGCTCGTAGTCTATGCTTTAATTCATCTCAAAGGTGTTCTACTAGGTCAAGCTCCTCCACCCCAAACTCGCTCATCCATGTCTTTATGGACTAAGACCGGGATGCCATTAAGTTCATGTGCAGGTTCACATTTGTTGTTCAATGCCCTAGTTCAGGTGCAGCAGTGCTAAAGGCTTTTGCTTTTGTGCACAGCGGAGGTGAGCATGTCCAGGCTTTCTTCATTCCATGACTGACTCTTCTTCAAGAGCATATCTGGATCCAACTCAGGGCATATCTGGATCCAACTCAGGGCATATCTGGATCCAACTCAGGTAGAGATGGTGTAGCTGGAGAAGGAGCTTAGTTTTTTTGGGGCCCTGGACAATAATAGCTATATCAAAGCTTTTAGTTTCCATTAAATTGTTACATGGTTGCAGAAAATGTTGCTTTTGTCAGGTGGGCCACTTGCATTCCTGAGATAGAGCTTGAAACAGATGAAGAAACCAGTGTTAAAATCAGTCCAGTGCAAGGGAAGCATCATCACTGGTTGAGTGTTGTGCAGGCCTTCTGCATAGCGAATGTTCGCCTAAAGTGTTGGTGTGTCTTTCTTTTGTTTGGACTCTGCTATAGCTACGGGTAAGGGTACTCAAGAAGTAGAGTGCAGAATATAGAATAAGCATGTCTGGAAGGAGAATGCAGCCACCTGGGGTGTAGGCCATAAACTGACCTGTAGTCAAGTCTGCATTGCGAAAGGGCAGGAAGTAGCACCCGAGTACTGTATGAAGGCTTTAGAAGGGAATGGCAGTAAAGTGTGTGACTTGTATGATGCAACACCTGGTCATTCACCTGGGCCTAACCCCTAAATGGTTGAGTTTTAGCACCAAGTTTGAAAAGTTTGGACTATGACATGAATACATTCCAAAGAAACCTCCAGTTTTTAACAGTAATGGTCAGAGATACAAGGTAATCACGTCTTACCTGTCAATGATGCTGGTCCCTATGTAGGGTCTAGGCTTTGTCTGTCATGGTGGGCATGCCCCCGAAGGGGCCTTTAGGGTCTGGGTTCCATAGGGATGGACCAAAGCCCTGGACCTGTATAGCACCCTGCAGCTGACTATACGTGTTGCACTAAGTGCCAAGGTAAGTGCCCATGCATGATCCTGTGCCCAAAGCAACATAAACAGGCTGTCCCTACAGTGTGGGGGGTTTTACCAAGATGCACTGATGCAGATGCACTGCTTATATTGTTGTATTAGGAAACAGTGAAGAGTTGATTTAAGAATCCAAAGACAAAATAATAAACTAGTTAAGCTAAGAGTGATTTCTCTGTAAGGGATAAGAGATCCATCATCCCAAGACAATAGCAAAAAAACTGAGGACTCACAGAGTGGGGTAGGGTTATAGGGGAGGCACCCTAGTTATGACTAAGACCCATAGAGAGGACTGAATTGAATTAATCTTGCTGAAGAATGGATTCTTTTATGCCTTGAAGGATAATTAATATGCCGGTGATGAAAAGTTCGGTGACAAACTTTTATCTTCTTTCTTATAGGGGAGGCACGCTAGTGGCCGTGGCATCCTAGGCTGTGGCCTATAAGACCTAGACCAAAATCCAATCCTGACCTTCATCAGTCCCCAGTGACAGCCATACCACCCAAATGCACAACATCTGGAACAGTTGTGAACCTTCCAGGGACTAGCCAGCATGCCGAACCGTCTCCATGGATAGTAACACCCAATAAACTGCAAATTTCTCTTCTAAGTGTTCATGACTGTACAGAAAAACAGTGGGAATATAGACTTGTTTAGAACTAGAGTGGCAACCACTACTAATTAAGGGGGATGCTTATCTCCATTTTGTCAGGAAGCACTCAGAATATCTCTATAGCTGGGTATAATCTACATTAGTAGATTTTTAAATGAACATTCGTATGAAAATTTGACGGCTTAACTAATGACATTCGAAAGTAGTTAAAAATTATGTTTGCTGTTAACATTCGATTTTGAAGTCAATGGATATTGCAGCCACCCCCCCCCCCCCCACTGTCCACTCCTATCTCCTCTAAGTGTCCCTTCAGCAAACCGTGTGATTAAGCTCCAAGGGGCGGAGTGAAACGCATTGGGGTCGTGGACTAGCGGAAGCCCAGGCTGAGACTGTCATTCAATCCAATACTAGTGGGTAGCCTGCATTGATGTGCAGCTTCATGGTATTTATCCTTTGCTTAACAGGGGTACTGGTGTGGGCGCCTTTCCGAACTGGGCTGTGTGCATCCATAGACACACACACAGTGCTGGCAAGCCTTGACCCTGCAGGAACCAGGAGCTGACTCTGATGTGGTAAGAGGAGTCAGAGAAGTGTTTGGGGAAGGGGAGGGGGGTAGGATAGGTGGTGGGTTGTGAGGAAAATTTCAGGAAAAAAAGTTTAAGGCTTCTACACTATCTGAAGTCCAAGCCTTGGAGAAATTCAAGTACTAGAACCACTGCGGAGTAAAATACTTTTACAAAATATAATTGAACTAATCTAAATAACTGATCAGGCCTTACGCCACAGAAACAAAAACCTAGTACGATGAGATTATCGGACGTATAATCGTCTGTTTTTTTTTTGGATGCTAATTTCTCTATCGAAAACTAATAAGTTACTAAAGTATATTACAAATTCTTGTACGACAGAAGAAAAAATTCAGAAGGTATGTAATCTGTTGTAGTGTATTTGTATTGTATTTTCGGAAGAAAACTGTACTGATTAAATGAAAATTGTACAATTCGGTATCGTACGAGAAAAATTTATGTGTTGGTCCCTTCGGAAAATTTTGGACGACAGCTGTGTACGAACGATCAGATTATCATACGATCACTTTGAAAGTGGTATTTTTGTATGATATTCTGATTGTGTGTATGGGGCTTTAGTGTTGCCCTCCACAGATAAAACTAGAAACAAATTCTCCAAGTTATCCCCTTAAACCTCACTTTTGAAATCTACGTTATCTGACAAGTATACATCACCAAATCTGTGGAAAAAGTGTTACTAATGTATTATAATACTAAATTACTAAAATATTATGCCCCGTACACACGGTCGGAATTTCCGACAACAAATGTTCGATGTTAGCTTGTTGTCGGAAATTCCGACCGTGTGTAGGCTCCATCGGACATTTTTCGTCGGAATTTCCGACAAACAAAATTTGAGATATGGATCTTAAATTTTCCGACAACAAAATCCGGAAATTCCGATCGTGTGTACACAATTCCGACGCACAAAATTCCACGCATGCTCGGAATCAAGCAAAAGAGCCAAATGGCTATTGAACCTCATTTTTCTCGGCTCGTCGTACGTGTTGTACGTCACCGCGTTCTTGACGTTCGGAATTTCCGACAAGATTTCTGTGACCGTGTGTATGCAAGACAAGTTTGAGCCAACATCCGTCGGAAAAAAAACATGGATTTTGTTGTCGGAATGTGCGATTGTGTGTATGCGGCATAGCACTGCGCATGCGCGAGACGCATGCTCTGAATGGCCGGGCAATCTTCTGGGACCTGTGACTTGTCCCAGAAGATTGCAGGGAGGGAGGGGGGAGAGATGAACTTCCTTCCAACGCCGCGGTGCTAGGGGAGAAAGTGGGAGCTGGGTGCCTGTAAAAACAGGGTACCCACTCCCCCCCCCCCCCAAAAAAAAAAAAATGACATGCCGTGTTCAGAAGCTCAGTTTTACAGCAGTGACTGCTGTGATAGTGATCAAGTTTTGGCTGTCAACATTTTCTGGTAAGTTGAGTGTACTTTGAAGAAGCTGTTTGAGGGCATAAAACAAAATTCCAGAACTGGTTAAATAATTTCCTCAATTTGTATCTGCTCGGGTAGGCTCTCGTACTACAGAATTGTTTGTAGATATAAAAAAGATTGTTCAAACAAGCTGCCAGGTGTATGGCCCAAAAGCTGACCTACAGTGTCTTGCAAAAGTATTCACCCCCCTTGGCTTTTTACTTATTTTGTTACATTACAGCCTTTAGTTCAATGTATTTTTTTAATCTGAATTATATGTAATGGATCAGAATACATATCATAGTCTAAGTTGGTGAAGTAAAATTAGAAAAATATATACATAAAACTATTTTTCAGAAAAAAAATGATAATTGGCATGTGCTTATGTATTCACCCCCTTTGTTATGAAGCCCATAAAAAGCTCTGGTGCAACCAATTACCTTCAGAAGTCACATAATTAGTGAAATGATGTCCACCTGTGTGCAATCTAAGTGTCACATGATCTGTCATTACATATACACACCTTTTTGAAAGGCCCCAGAGGCTGCTAACACCTAAGCAAGAGGCACCACTAACCAAACACTGCCATGAAGACCAAGGAACTCTCCAAACACGTAAGGGACAATGTTGTTGAGAAGTACAAGTCAGGGTTAGGTTATAAAAAAATATCCAAATCTTTGATGATCCCTAGGAGCACCATCAAATCTATCATAACCAAATGGTAAGAAGATGGCACAACAGCAAATCTGCCAAGAGACGGCCACACACCAAAACTCACAGACCGGGCAAGGTGGGCATTAACCGCTTCCCGACCGCCTCACGCAGATATACTGCAGCAGAAGGGCACATACAGGCAGATTAACGTATCTGTACGTTGCCCTTTAAGAGGCGCGCCCGCCAGGAGCTCCGTGACCATGATCGCGGGTCCCGCGGACCCGATGTCCGCGGGGATACCCGCAATCGTCTCACGGTGAGGAAGAACGGGGAGATGCTAATGTAAAAAAACATCTCCCGTTCTGCCTAATGACAGTGTCACTGATCTCTGCTCCCTGTGATCGGGAGCAGTGATTAGTGTCATGTCACACACAGCCCCTCCCCCCACAGTTAGAAACACTCCCTAGGACACACTTAACCCCTACAGCGCCACCTAGAGGTTAACCCCTTCACTGCCAGTCACATTTTTATAGTAATCAATGCAATTTTTTAGCATTGATCGCTGTATTAACCACTTGAGCCCCGGACCATTATGCTGCCTAAGGACCAGAGGTCTTTTTCCAATTTGGCACTGCGTCGCTTTAACTGCTAATTGCGCAGTCATGCAATGCTGTACCCAAACAAAATTTGCGTCCTTTTCTTCTAACAAATAGAGCTTTCTTTTGATGGTATTTGATCACCTCTGCGGTTTTTATTTTTTGCGCTATAAATGGAAAAAGACCGAAAATTTTGAAAAAAAATGATATTTTCTACTTTTTGTTATAAAAAAAATCCAATAAACTCAATTTTAGTCATACATTTAGGCCAAAATGTATTCGGCCACATGTTTTTGGTAAAAAAAATGTCAATAAGCGTATATTTATTGGTTTGCGCAAAAGTTATAGCGTCTACAAACTAGGGTACATTTTCTGTAATTTACACAGCTTTTAGTTTATGACTGCCTATGTCATTTCTTGAGGTGCTAAAATGGCAGGGCAGTACAAAACCCCCCCAAATGACCCCATTGTGGAAAGTAGACACCCCAAGGAAATTGCTGAGAGGCATGTTGAACCCATTGAATATTTATTTTTTTTGTCCCAAGTGATTGAATAATGACAAAAAAAAAAAAAAAAAAAATATTTACAAAAAGTTGTCACTAAATGATATATTGCTCACACAGGCCATGGGCCTATGTGGAATTGCACCCCAAAATACATTCTGCTGCTTCTCCTGAATATGGGGATACCACATGTGTGGGACTTTTTGGGAGCCTAGCCGCGTACGGGGCCCCGAAATCCAATCACCGCCTTCAGGATTTCTAAGGGCGTAAATTTATGATTTCACTCTTTACTGCCTATCACAGTTTCGGAGGCCATGGAATGCCCAGGTGGCACAAACCCCCCCCAAATGACCCCATTTTGGAAAGTAGACACCCCAAGCTATTTCCAGAGAGGCATATTGAGTCCATGGAATATTTTATATTTTGACACAAGTTGCGGGAAAGTGACACATTTTTTTTTTTTTTTTTGCACAAAGTTGTCACTAAATGATATATTGCTCACACAGGCCATGGGCATATGTGGAATTGCACCCCAAAATACATTTATCTGCTTCTCCTGAGTACGGGGATACCACATGTGTGGGGCTTTTTGGGAGCCTAGCCGTGTACGGGACCCCGAAAACCAATCACCGCCTTCAGGATTTCTAAGGGTGAAAATTTTTGATTTCACTCTTCACTGCCTATCACAGTTTCGGAGGCCATGGAATGCCCAGGTGGCACAAAACCCCCCCAAATGACCCCATTTTGGAAAGTAGACACCCCAAGCTATTTGCTGAGAGGCATGGTGAGTATTTTGCAGCTCTCATTTGTTTTTGAAAATGAAGAAAGACAAGAAAAAACTTTTTTTTTTTTCTTTTTTCAATTTTCAAAACTTTGTGACAAAAAGTGAGGTCTGCAAAATACTCACTATACCTCTCATCAAATAGCTTGGGGTGTCTACTTTCCAAAATGGGGTCATTTGGGGGGGGTTTGTGCCACCTGGGCATTCCATGGTCTCCAAAACTGTGATAAGCAGTCAAGAGAGAAATCAAAAATTCACGCCCTTAGAAAGCCTGAAGGCGGTGCTTGGTTTTCGGGGTTCCGTACGCGGCTAGGCTCCCAAAAAGTCTCACACATGTGATATCCCCGTACTCAGGAGAAGCAGCAGAATGTATTTTGGGGTATAATTTCACATATTCCCATAGCATGTTTGAGCAATATATCATTTAGTGACAATTTTGTGCAAAAAAAAAAAAAATTGTCTCTTTCCCGCAACTTGTGTCGCAATATAAAATATTCCATGGACTCGACATGCCTCTCAGCAAATAGCTTGGGGTGTCTACTTTCCAAAATGGGGTC
This sequence comes from Lithobates septentrionalis, assembly GCA_037952835.1. Classification (NCBI taxonomy): domain Eukaryota; kingdom Metazoa; phylum Chordata; class Amphibia; order Anura; family Ranidae; genus Lithobates; species Lithobates septentrionalis. The sequence goes on along the minus strand of JBBDGP010000671.1, from coordinate 1,525,616 downwards.
ATTTGGGGGGGTTTTGAACTGTCCTGGCATTTTATGCACAACATTTAGAAGCTTATATCACACATCACCCACTCTTCTAACCACTTGAAGACAAAGCCCTTTCTGACACTTATTGTTTACATGAAAAAGTTTTTTTTTTTTGCAAGAAAATTACTTTGAACCCCCAAACATTATATATTTTTTTAAAGTAAATGCCCTACAGATTAAAATGGTGGGTGTTTCATTTTTTTTTTCACACAGTATTTGCGCAGCGATTTTTCAAACGCATTTTTTGGGGAAAAAACACACTTTTTTAAATTTTAATGCACTAAAACACACTATATTGCCCAAATGTTTGATGAAATAAAAAAGATGATCTTAGGCCGAGTACATGGATACCAAACATGACATGCTTTACAATTGCGCACAAACGTGCAGTGGCAACAAAATAAATACATTTTTAAAAGCCTTTAAAAGCCTTTACAGGTTACCACTTTAGATTTACAGAGGAGGTCTACTGCAAAAATTACTGCCCTCGATCTAACCTTCGCGGTGATACCTCACATGCATGGTGCAATTGCTGTTTACGTTTGACGACAGACCGCCGCTTGCGTTCGCCTTAGTGCGAGAGCAGGGGGCGACAGGGGTGCTTTTTTTTTTTTTTTTTTTTCTTTATTATTTTTTTACTTTTTTATCTTATTTTTAAACTGTTCCTTTCATTTTTATTTTTTTTTAATCATTTTTATTGTTATCTCGGGGAATGTAAATATCCCCTATGATAGCAATAGGTAGTGACAGGTACTCTTTTTTGAAAAAATTGGGGTCTATTAGACCCTAGATCTCTCCTCTGCCCTCAAAGCATCTGACCACACCAAGATCGGTGTGATAAAATGCTTCCCCAATTTCCCAATGGCGCTATTTACATCCAGCGAAATCTAAGTCATAAAATGCTCGTAGCTTCCGGTTTCTTAGGCCATAGAGATGTTTGGAGCCACTCTGGTCTCTGATCAGCTCTATGGTCAGCTGGCTGAATCACCGGCTGCATTTTCAGGTTCCCTGTTGAGACAGGAGAGCCAGAGAAAAACACGGAAGACGGTGGGGGGGGGGCATTCCCTCCCACGGCTTGTAAAAGCAGTCTAGAGGCTAATTAGCCGCTAGGATTGCTTTTACATGAAAGCCGACCGCTGGCTGAAAAGAATGATACCAAGATTGATACCTAAACCTGCAGGCATCATTCTGGTATAACCACTCAAAGTTGTGAATGGCGTACCTGAAGACAAAAAAATGGTTAACAATAAAGCACAGTAAACGGTAAAGTATAAAAAATTGCATACCTGAAAAGCAAACATGATAAAGCATAATAACAATAAAACATTGCAGAATAGAATACAGTAAAAAAGAGCAGAACAATAGAGAGAATAGAGAGAGAGAGAACAATAAAACGACAACTATTTTTTTTTATTTTATATATATATATATATATTTTTTTACACTTTTTTTGTAACTAACTTTTACTGTTACCGGTTCCAGGTTCGGGTCTCTCAAAATGCGATGGCATCTTGGGAGACCCTGTGAAAGTGTGCCTAGTCTGTGCAATGCTGTACCCTACGCTAATACTCAACTAGTGTATGGTAGCGTTCAAAACATTCACCAATGCAAAGACCAGGATTGTCAGGACAGGAGGGACAATAATAGCGGGTGTCACGCCTATATCCGCGCTAGCTGCAGACACAATATCTTTTTTGGGGGCGTTCGCTGGGTAGGGGTACTCGGGAGGACATAAAGAAAATGCCTCTCATGCAGCCGACTGCATTTGGTTGGGGATGTGAATGGGGGAAGTACGGGCGCTGCAGAAGCGGTGGGTTCCCAATTAGGATTGGCGAATGCAGTAGGAAGGGCACTATGGGCACGACGGGCCTGTGTTTGTCTTTTTGGTGGCAGCGGGACACTACTTGTGCTTGCCACCTCACCAGCTTGAACTGCACTTATGGGACTCGCCACGTCACCAAGTGTTACTGCAGTGCTGGTTTGACTACGACCGGGGTGTACTAGGCCGCTGGCGCTTGCCAGTTCACCAAAACGCTACCAAAAAATCTGTTAGCGATCGCATGGATCAGGCCTGACTCTGCGAACGCTGCAGTTATGCGTTTTAGTCTTTTGTAAGTGACAGTGATCGATCCATACTGCACTTGGGTGGGCTGGGCCGGGCGGAGGGGCAAAACGCAGGTGCTAGCAGGTATCTGGGCTGATTCCGCTAACACTGCGTTTTTGGGAACCCTAAACTGCTGGGGACACTAGTATAGATCTGATCGGATCAGATATTGATCCGTTCAGATACTATACCACTAAGGGAGGCGTATGCTGCGTGCGTGGGTGTTAGCGGTACTGGCGCTAACCTGACCCTGCCTGGGGCTGGTGCTTGCCAGTTCACCAAAATACTACCAAAAAAACTGTTAGCGATCGCAGGGATCAGGCCTGACTCTGCGAAAGCTGCAGTTATGCGTTTAGTCTTTTGTAAGTGACAGTGATCGATCGATACTGCACTTGGGTGGGCTGGGCTGGGCCGGGCGGAGGGGCAAAACGCAGGTGCTAGCAGGTATCTGGGCTGATCCCGCTAACACTGCGTTTTTGGGAACCCTAAACTGCTGGGGACGCTAGTATAGATCTGATCGGATCAGATATTGATGCGTTCAGATACTATACCACTAAGGGAGGCGTATGCTGCGTGCGTGGGTGTTAGCGGTACTGGCGCTAATCTGACGCTGCCTGGGGCGACGCATATCACCGCTGGGCGATCAGGGGGCTAAACCTTTATTCGGTAATAAACGGCGGGTGCCCTGACACTATAAAAAATAAACAAACTAACCAGCGTCACCCGTAACGGTTATACGGTGATCAGTGGTGAAAGGGTTAACTAGGGGGCAATCAAGGGGTTAAAACATTTATTCGGTAGTATATGGGGGTCCCTGACGCTATAAAACGCTGACGGCGAACCTAAATATTTATGTCCCTAACTAGCGTCACCAGCGACACTAATACAGCGATCAGAAAAATGATCGCTTAGTGACACTGGTGACAGGGGGTGATCAAGGGGTTAAAACTTTATTAGGGGGGGTTAGGGGGGTACCCTAGACCTAAAGGGGGGTAATACTCACTGTCCCAACACTAACTGTCACAAACTGACACCAATGCAGTAATCAGAAAAAAAAAAAAAAAACTGCTGGTGTCAGTTTGTGACAGGGGGGGGGGGGGTGATTGGGGGGGGGATCGGGGGGGCGATCGGGGGGGGGGGGATCGGGGTGTTTTGTGTGCCTGGCATGTTCTACTGTGTGTGTGTGTGTTGGTGCACTCACATTGATGTCTTCTCTCCTCGGGCCGGAACGGAAAATACCGAGCCGAGGAGAGATGACATCATTTCCTTTGCTGCTGTTTAGCATACAGCAGCAAAGGAATGATTCGATTGGCCGGCGGCGATCGCGAGGGGGGGGCCACGAACGGATGGTCTCCCCCTCACCACCGATCGCCGGGGCACAAAGGACGACCGCCTCGGGCACCGGGGGGGGGTCCGATCGGACCCCCCACCCGCGGAAGGCAAATCACGTACACTGTACGTGATTTTGCCTGTCCGTGCCACTTTGCCGACGTACATCGGCGTGAGGCGGTCGTCAAGTGGTTAATGCCAATGGTCCCAAAAATGTGTCAAAATTGTCCGATGTGTCCGCCATAATGTCGCAGTCACGATAATAATCGCTGATCGCTGCCATTACTAGTGAAAAAAAATTATTAATAAAAATGCCATAAAACTATCCCCTATTTTGTAGATGCTATAACTTTTGTGCAAACCAATCAATACACGCTTATTGCGATTTTTTTTACCAAAAATATGTAGAAGAATACATATCGGCCTAAACTGAGGAAAAAATTTTCTTTATATATTTTTTGGGGATATTTGTTATAGCAAAAAGTAAAAATGAATGTGTTTTTTTCAAAATTGTCGCTCTTTTTTTGTTTATAGCGCAAAAAATAAAAGCCGCAGAGGTGATCAAATACCACCAAAAGAAAGCTCTATTTGTGGGAAAAAAAAGGACGTTAATTTTGTTTGGGAGCCACGTCGCACGACCGCGCAATTGTCAGTTAAAGCGACGCAGTGCTGAATCGCAAAAAGTGCTCTGGTCAGGAAGGGAGTAAAAACTTACAGGGCTTAAGTGGTTAATCAGAGAGGCAGCACAGAGACCTAAGGTAACCCTGGAGGAGCTGCAGAGTTCCACAGCAGAGACTAGAGCATCTGTACATAGAACAACAATAAGCCGTATGCTTCATAGAGTTGGGCTTTATGGCAGTATGGCCAGAAGATAGCCATTACTTTCAGCAAAAAACTAAATGGCACGTTTTGAGTTTGCTAAAAGGCATGTGGGAGACTCCCAAAATGTATGGAGGAAGGTGCTCTGGTCTGATGAGACTAAAATTGAACTTTTTGGCCATCAAATAAAACGCTATGTCTGGCGCAAACCCAACACATCACATCACCCAAAGAACATCATCCCCACAGTGAAACATGGTGGTGGCAGCTTCATGCTGTGGGGATGTTTTTCAGCAGTCGGTACTGGGAAACTGATAACTAATGTGTGTGAATGCGCTACTCCTATATCTACACCACTCGCAGTCTTACATTCCCTTCCTATTACTGTCAAAGAAAATTATTTTATATCCTGAAACAATATCCCATATAATATATCATTTGCAATACCATGTATACAAATCACCAAAATAAACCAAAATATAAATCAAATCAGCTGACATGTACAGTGTACATCACAAAGTTCCAAAAAAAGTCGCAAAAAAATGCAAAATCTTCTATCAATTGCTGTGATTATATTCTTAACGTGCTCCTGTGTATCTTCTATTTTCATATGTGACTTAGTGACACATCACCACCTTTTTGATTGGCCACTCACCAGATACTTCTTAAATGATGCGCCTTTGGTTCATTCATGGGATAACCACTCCACCTTAGTAACACTCCTCACCGGCTATGCTTGAACTTTAATTTTCCTCATGCAAAAGTATATGGACAAACGATCATTGCGCAATGCGTTTAAAACTTTTTATTATATAAAATCCGAAAAAAAATTGTACACTCACATTTAAAAGTGCCCTCGAGCCGGCATTAAGCTATTCCAGCAGTTAAGGACGGGTGTTGAACGATTGCATGGTCCGCCTGTGTGTAGTTGTGTTACCTCCGCGTTCAGCTTGCGCTCCACCCCTCGTTCCCGTTCGCGTCCCCACCAGCTACGGACGTTTCCGCTCACCTGGTACAGAAAATCTCCCAGCAGCCTCTACGCGTTTCGCATCATAGTATGCGTCATCAGGAAGCTGAGGTACTGGGAAACTGGTCAGAGTTGAGGGAAAGATGGATGGTGCTAAATACAGGGATATTCTTCAGCAAAACCTGTACTACTCTGTGTGTGATTTGAGGCTAGGATGGAGGTTCACCTTCCAGGATGACAATGACCCCAAATACACTGCTAAAGCAACACTTGAGTGGTTTAAGGGGAAACATGTAAATGTGTTGGAATGGCCTAGTCAAAGCCCAGACCTCAATCCAATAGAAAATCTGTGGTCAGACTTAAAGATTGCTGTTCACAAGCGCAAACCATCCAACTTGAAGGAGCTGGAGCAGTTTTGCAAGGAGGAATGGGCAAAAATCCCAGTGGTAAGATGTGGAAAGCTCATAGAGACTTATCCAAAGCAACTTAGAGCTGTGATAGCCGCAAAAGGTAGCTCTACAAAGTATTGACTTTAGGGGGGTGAATAGTTATGCACATTGACTTTTTCTGTTATTTTATCCTATTTGTTGTTTGCTTCACAATAAAAAAGAAAAACATCTTCAAAGTTGTGGGCATGTTCTGTAAATTAAATGATGCAAATCCTCAAACAATCCATGTGAATTCCAGGTTGTGAGGCAAAAACACGAAAAATGCCAAGGGGGTGAATACTTTTGCAAGGCACTGTACATATGCACATTTTCTAGCAATTTCAACTATCTTTCTGTTCTTAAACATTTTAATTCATGGTTTCTATAGAAACTGTTGGTAGTATGCTGTCTTGATCTGTCTGGTGGTTTTTAAGAAAAGAAGCTGGTTAAAATTGCCATAGCATTAATTTACACGTCAATCAAATCTCATTGCTGATCACCTCACTGAAGTAAGTGCCTGGGAGGCCTTGTTCCATGTAAATATTGCCCCACAACTCTGTCCTCTCTTTCACATGTGTGCAAAAAATTTTGCTCTGGAGATATGCTTGATTTGCCCCACTCTACCCAGCAGCACATACTAGACTTTACTTCTCATCCCCGCTACTGCTTAGCCAGCGGGAGCAAAAAAACAAAAAAAAAGAACACATTTTTAGGTACGGAGGAGCATGTGACTTACCATCTTTCCTCTTATGTTGCATGGTGCTTGTACCAGAGGAATGAATTGAAATTGGTTTGCGCAAAAGTTATATCGTCTACAAACTAGGGTAACTGGAATTTACACAGCTTTTAGTTTATGACTGCCTATGTCATTTCTTGAGGTGCTAAAATGGCAGGGCAGTACAAAACCCCCCCAAATGACCCCATTTTGGAAAGTAGACACCCCAAGGAAATTGCTGAGAGGCATGTTGAACCCATTGAATATTTATTTTTTTTGTCCCAAGTGATTGAATAATGACAAAAAAAAAAATATTTACAAAAAGTTGTCACTAACTGCTATATTGCTCACACAGGCCATGGGCCTATGTGGAATTGCACCCCAAAATACATTCAGCTGCTTCTCCTGAGTACGGGGATACCACATGTGTGGGACTTTTTGGGAGCCTAGCCGCGTACTGGGCCACAAAAACCAATCACCGCCTTCAGGATTTCTAAGGGCGTAAATTTTTGATTTCACTCCTCACTACCTATCACAGTTTTGAAGGCCATAAAATGCCCAGATGGCAAACCCCCCCCCCCCCACATTACCACTTTTTGGAAAGTAGACACCCCAAGCTATTTGCTGAGAGGCATGTTGAGTCCATGGAATATTTTATATTTTGACACAAGTTGCGGGAAAGTGACACATTTTTTTTTTTTTGCACAAAGTTGTCACTAAATGATATATTGCTCACACATGCCATGGGCATGTGTGGAATTGCACCCCAAAATACATTTAGATGCTTCTCCTGAGTATGGGGATACCACATGTGTGGGACTTTTTGGGAGCCTAGCTGCGTACGGGGCCCCGAAAACCAATCACCGCCTTCAGGATTTCTAAGGGTGTAAATTTTTGATTTCACTCTTCACTGCCTATCACAGTTTCGGAGGCCATGGAATGCCCAGGTGGCACAAAACCCCCCCAAATGACCCGATTTTGGAAAGTAGACACCCCAAGCTATTTGCTGAGAGGCAGCTAGGCTCCCAAAAGTCTCACACATGTGGTATTCCCGTACTCAGGAGAAGCAACAGAATGTATTTTGGGGTGTAATTTCACATATTCTCATGGCATGTTTGAGCAATATATCATTTAGTGACAACTTTGTGCAAAAAAAAAAAAAATTTGTCTCTTTCCCGCAACTTGTGTCACAATATAAAATATTCCATGGACTCGACATGACTCTCAGCAAATAGCTTGGGGTGTCTACTTTCCAAAATGGGGTCATTTGGGGGGGGGGGGTTTGAACTGTCCTGGCATTTTATGCACAACATTTAGAAGCTTATGTCACACATCACCCACTCTTCTAATCACTTGAAGACAAAGCCCTTTCTTACACTTTTTGTTTACATGAAAAAAAATTTTTTTTTTGCAAGAAAATTACTTTGAACCCCCCAAACATTATATATTTTTTTAAAGCAAATGCCCTACAGCAGGGGTCCTCAAACATTTTAGACAGGGGGCCAGTTCACGGTCCCTCAGACTGTTGGGGGGCCGCACTATAGTTTAAAAAAAATATGAACTAATTCCTAAATTCCTATGCACACATCTTTTTTGTAGTGCAAAAGAATAAAAGAATGAATAATAAATAACAATATATATTGGGGATGGACAGGGGGACAGAGGGATGGACAGGGGGACAGTGGGATGGACAGAGGGGTGGACAGGGGGACAGAGGGGATGTCCATCCCACTGTCCCCCTGTCAGAGGGATGGACAGGGGGACAGTGGGATGGACAGAGGGGTGGACAGGGGGACAGAGGGGTGGACAGGGGGACAGAGGGGATAGACAGGGGGACAGAGGGGATAGACAGGGGGACAGAGGGGATAGACAGGGGGACAGAGGGGATAGACAGGGGGACAGAGGGGTGGACAGGGGGACAGAGGGGTGGACAGGGGGACAGAGGGGTGGACAGAGGGACAGAGGGGTGGACAGGGGGACAGTGGGATGGACAGAGGGGTGGACAGGGGGACAGAGGGGATGGACAGGGGGACAGAGGGGATGGACAGGGGGACAGACAGGGGGACAGAGGGGATGGACAGGGGGACAGAGGGGTGGACAGGGGGACAGTGGGGTGGACAGGGGGACAGTGGGATGGACAGAGGGGTGGACAGGGGGACAGAGGGGTGGACAGGGGGACAGTGGGATGGACAGGGGGACAGAGGGATGGACAGGGGGACAGAGGGATGGACAGGGGGACAGTGGGATGGACAGGGGAACAGAGGGATGGACAGGGGAACAGAGGGGTGGACAGGGGAACAGAGGGATGGACAGGGGAACAGAGGGATGGACAGGGGGACAGAGGGATGGACAGGGGGACAGTGGGATGGACAGGGGGACAGTGGGATGGACAGGGGGACAGTGGGATGGTCAGGGGGACAGTGGGATGGACAGGGGGACAGAGGGGTGGACAAGGGGATGGACAGGGGGACAGTGGGATGGACAGAGGGGTGGACAGGGGGACAGTGGGGTGGACAGGGGGACAGTGGGGTGTTTTTGAAAATGAAGAAAGACAAGAAAAAACGTTTTTTTTTTCTTTTTTCAATTTTCAAAACTATGTGACAAAAAGTGAGGTCTGCAAAATACTCACTATACCGCTCAGCAAATAGCTTTGGGTGTCTACTTTCCAAACTGGGGTCAGTGAAGAGTGAAATCAAAAATTTACGCCCTTAGAAAGCCTGAAGGCGGTGCTTGGTTTTCGGGGTCCCGTACGCAATACGGGTGTAATTTCACATATTCTCATGGCATGTTTGAGCAATATATCATTTAGTGACAACTTTGTGCAAAAAAAAAAAAAAAATTGTCTCTTTCCCGCAACTTGTGTCACAATATAAAATATTCAATGGACTCGACATGACTCTCAGCAAATAGCTTGGGGTGTCTACTTTCCAAAATGGGGTCATTTGGGGGGGTTTTGAACTGTCCTCATATTTTTTTAAAGCAAATGCCCTACAGCAGGGGTCCTCAAACTTTTTAGACAGGGGGCCAGTTCATGGTCCCTCAGACTGTTGGGGGGCTGCACTATAGTTTAAAAAAAATATGAACTAATTCCTAAATTCCTATGCACACATCTTTTTTGTAGTGCAAAAGAATAAAATAATGAATAATAAATAACAATATATATAGGGGATGGACAGGGGGACAGAGGGATGGACAGGGGGACAGTGGGATGGACAGAGGGGTGGACAGGGGGACCGAGGGGTGGACAGGGGGACAGAGGGGATGGACAGGGGGACAGAGGGGATAGACAGGGGGGCAGAGGGGATATACAGGGGGACAGAGGGGATAGACAGGGGGACAGAGGGGATAGACAGGGGGACAGAGGGGATAGACAGGGGGACAGAGGGATTAGACAGGGGGACAGAGGGGTGGACAGGGGGACAGAGGGGTGGACAGGGGGACAGAGGGGTGGACAGGGGGACAGAGGGGGGGACAGTGGGGTGGACAGAGGGGTGGACAGGGGGACAGAGGGGATGGACAGGGGGACAGAGGGGATGGACATGGGGACAGAGGTGTGGACAGGGGGACAGAGGGGTGGACAGGGGGACAGTGGGGTGGACAGAGGGGTGGACAGGGGGACAGTGGGATGGACAGAGGGGTGGACAGGGGGACAGAGGGGTGGACAGGGGGGCAGTGGGATGGACAGGGGGACAGAAGGATGGACAGGGGGACAGAGGGATGGACAGGGGGACAGAGGGATGGACAGGGGGACAGTGGGATGGACAGGGGGACAGTGGGATGGACAGGGGAACAGAGGGATGGACAGGGGAACAGAGGGATGGACAGGGGAACCGAGGGATGGACAGGGGAACAGAGGGATGGACAGAGGGATGGACAGGGGGACAGTGGGATGGTCAGGGGGACAGTGGGATGGACAGGGGGACAGAGGGGTGGACAAGGGGATGGACAGGGGGACAGTGGGATGGACAGGGGGACAGTGGGATGGACAGAGGGGTGGACAGGGGGACAGTGGGGTGGGCAGGGGGACAGTGGAGTGGACAGGGGGACAGTGGGGTGTTTTTGAAAATGAAGAAAGACAAGAAAAAACTTTTTTTTTCTTTTTTCAATTTTCAAAACTTTGTGACAAAAAGTGAGGTCTGCAAAATACTCACTATACCGCTCAGCAAATAGCTTTGGGTGTCTACTTTCCAAACTGGGGTCAGTGAAGAGTGAAATCAAAAATTTACGGCCTTAGAAAGCCTGAAGGCGGTGCTTGGTTTTCGGGGTCCCGTACGCAGCTAGGCTCCCAAAAAGTCTCACACATGTGGTATTCCCGTACTCAGGAGAAGCAACAGAATGTATTTTGGGGTGTAATTTCACATATTCTCATGGCATGTTTGAGCAATATATCATTTAGTGACAACTTTGTGCAAAAAAAAAAAAAAAAATTTGTCTCTTTCCCGCAACTTGTGTCACAATGTAAAATATTCCATGGACTCGACATGACTCTCAGCAAATAGCTTGGGGTGTCTACTTTCCAAAATGGGGTCATTTGGGGGGGTTTTGAACTGTCCTGGCATTTTATGCACAACATTTAGAAGCTTATGTCACACATCACCCACTCTTTTAATCACTTGAAGACAAAGCCCTTTCTGGTACTTTTTGTTTACATGAAAAAATTTATTTTTTTTGCAAGAAAATTACTTTGAACCCCCAAACATTATATATTTTTTTTAAAGCAAATGCCCTACAGCAGGGGTCCTCAAACTTTTTAGACAGGGGGCCAGTTCACGGTCCCTCAGACTGTTGGGGGGCCGCACTATAGTTTAAAAAAAATATGAACTAATTCCTAAATTCCTATGCACACATCTTTTTTGTAGTGCAAAAGAATAAAAGAATGAATAATAAATAACAATATATATAGGGGATGGACAGGGGGACAGAGGGATGGACAGGGGGACAGTGGGATGGACAGAGGGGTGGACAGGGGGACCGAGGGGTGGACAGGGGGACAGAGGGGATGGACAGGGGGACAGAGGGGATAGACAGGGGGACAGAGGGGATAGACAGGGGGACAGAGGGGATAGACAGGGGGACAGAGGGGTGGACAGGGGGACAGAGGGGTGGACAGGGGGACAGAGGGATGGACAGGGGGACAGAGGGGTGGACAGGGGGACAGAGGGGGGGACAGTGGGGTGGACAGGGGGGTGGACAGAGGGGTGGACAGAGGGGTGGACAGGGGGACAGAGGGGATGGACAGGGGGACAGAGGGGATGGACAGGGGGACAGAGGGGATGGACAGGGGGACAGAGGGGATGGGCATGGGGACAGAGGTGTGGACAGGGGGACAGAGGGGTGGACAGGGGGACAGTGGGGTGGACAGGGGGGGTGGACAGGGGGACAGTGGGATGGACAGGGGGACAGAGGGATGGACAGGGGGACAAAGGGATAGACAGGGGGACAGTGGGATGGGCAGGGGAACAGAGGGATGGACAGGGGAAAAGAGGGATGGACAGGGGAACAGAGGGATGGACAGGGGGACAGAGGGATGGACAGGGGGACAGTGGGATGGTCAGGGGGACAGTGGGATGGTCAGGGGGACAGTGGGATGGTCAGGGGGACAGTGGGGTGGACAGGGGGACAGTGGGGTGGACAGAGGGGTGGACAGGGGGACAGAGGGGGGGACAGTGGGGGGGACAGTGGTGTGGACAGGGGGACAGAGGGGATGGACAGGGGGACAGAGGGGATGGACAGGGGGACAGAGGGGGACAGAGGGGTGGACAGGGGGACAGTGGGATGGACAGGGGGACAGAGGGATGGACAGGGGGACAGAGGGGTGGACAGGGGGACAGAGGGGTGGACAGGGGGACAGTGGGATGGACAGAGGGGTGGACAGGGGGACAGAGCGGTGGACAGAGGGGGGGACAGGGGGACAGTGGGGTGGACAGGGGGACAGAGGGGTGGACAGGGGGACAGAGGGATGGACAGGGGGACAGTGGGATGGACAGAGGGGTGGACAGAGGGGGGGACAGAGGGGGGACAGGGGGACAGTGGGGTGGACAGGGGGACAGTGGGGTAGACAGGGGGACAGAGGGATGGACAGGGGGACAGTGGGATGGACAGGGGGACAGTGGGATGGACAGGGGGACAGAGGGATGGACAGGGGGACAGAGGGGTGGACAGGGGGACAGAGGGGTGGTCAGGGGGACAGAGGGGATGGACAGGGGGACAGAGGGGATGGACAGGGGGACAGAGGGGATGGACAGGGGGACAGAGGGATGGACAGGGGGACAGAGGGGTGGTCAGGGGGACAGAGGGATGGACAGGGGGACAGAGGGATGGACAGGGGGACAGAGGGGTGGACAGGGGGACAGTGGGGTGGACAGGGGGACAGTGGGGTGGACAGGGGGTCAGAGGGATGGACAGGGGGACAGAGGGATGGATAGGGGGACAGAGGGATGGATAGGGGGACAGAGGGATGGACAGGGGAACAGAGGGATGGACAGGGGGACAGTGGGATGGACAGGGGGACAGAGGGATGGACAGGGGGACAGAGGGATGGACAGGTGGACAGGGGGACAGTGGGATGGACAGGGGGACAGAGGGATGGACAGGGGGACAGAGGGACAGTGGGATGGAAAGGGGGACAGAGGGATGGACAGGGGGACAGTGGGATGGACAGAGGGGTGGACAGGGGGACAGAGCGGTGGACAGAGGGGGGGACAGGGGGACAGTGGGGTGGACAGGGGGACAGTGGGATGGACAGGGGGACAGTGGGATGGACAGGGGGACAGTGGGGTGGACAGGGGATGGACAGGGGGACAGAGGGGTGGACAGGGGGACAGAGGGGTGGACAGGGGGACAGAGGGGTGGACAGGAGGACAGAGGGGTGGACAGGGGGACAGAGGGGTGGACAGGGGTCCTCACTTGTTAGTAGGCTGTTGCCTAAAGCCTCGGCTCTCGCTGTCACTCTTCGCGCCTCCTGTCTCGCTGTCACCCTCTGCGCCTCCTGTCTGCGTGAGGAAGACGTGAATCCGCACGGGACTGTGCTGGAAACTACACTTCCCAGCATGCAGCGCGGCACACGGAGCCCTCCATTACTGGGGTGGGGGAGGCGGCTTGAGCGGAGCGGATATGCTCCCTGCCGAAGCAGAGTGGACCTGCCCAAGCCGAGCCGACCTGGCCCGGCCCGAGCCCGGCCTGTCGGGAATCCGGCCCTGGGTGGGGTGGGCCGGATAAATGTCCTCGGCGGGCCGCATGTGGCCCGCGGGCCGTAGTTTAAGTATTTGCACAGCGATTTTTCAAACGCATTTTTTGGGGAAAAAACACACTTTTTTAAATTTGTTGCACTAAAACACACTATATTGCCCAAATGTTTGATGAAATAAAAAAGATGATCTTAGGCCGAGTACATGGATACCAAACATGACATGCTTTAAAATTGCGCACAAACGTGCAGTGGCGACAAACTAAATACATTTTTAAAAGCCTTTAAAAGCCTTTACAGGTTACCACTTTAGATTTACAGAGGAGGTCTACTGCTAAAATTACTGCCCTCGATCTGACGTTCGCGGTGACACCTCACATGCATGGTGCAATTGCTGTTTACATTTGACGCCAGACCGACGCTTGCGTTCGCCTTTGCGCGAGAGCAGGGGGGGACAGGGTGCTTTTTTTTTTTTCTTTATTATTTTTTTTCTTTTTTATCTTATTTTTAAACTGTTCCCTTATTTTTTTTTAAATCATTTTTATTGTTATCTCAGGGAATGTAAATATCCCCTATGATAGCAATAGGTAGTGACAGGTACTCTTTTTTGAAAAAATTGGGGTCTATTAGACCCTAGATCTCTCCTCTGCCCTCAAAGCATCTGACCACACCAAGATCGGTGTGATAAAATGCTTTCCCAATTTCCCAATGGCGCTGTTTACATCCGGCAAAATCTAAGTCATGAAATGCTCATAGCTTCCGGTTTCTTAGGCCATAGAGATGTTTGGAGCCACTCTGGTCTCTGATCAGCTCTATGGTCAGCTGGCTGAATCACCGGCTGCATTCTCAGGTTCCCTGTTGAGACAGGAGAGCCAGAGAAAAACACGGAAGACAGTGGGGGCATTCCCTCCCACTGCTTGTAAAAGCAGTCTAGAGGCTAATTAACCACTAGGATTGCTTTTACATGAAAGCCGACCACTGGCTGAAAAGAATGATACCAAGATGATACCTAAACCTGCAGGCATCATTCTGGTATAACCACTCAAAGTCGTGAATGGCGTACCTGAAGACAAAAAAATGGTTAACAATAAAACACAGTAAACGGTAAAGTATAAAAAATTGCATACCTGAAAAGCAAACACGATAAAACATAATAACAATAAAACATTGCAGAATAGAATACAGTAAAAAAGAGCAGAACAATAGAGAGAGAATAGAGAGAGAGAGAACAATAAAACGACAACTATTTTTATTTATTTTATATATATATTTTTTTTTTACACTTTTTTTTGCAACTAACTTTTATAACTGTAATGCCGCGTACACACGAGCGGACTTTACGGCGGACTTTGCCCGGCGGATTTTTCGACGTACTTTACGACGGACTTTCTGAATGAACGGACTTGCCTACACACAATCCACCAAAGTCCGTCGAATTCGTACGTGATGACGTACGACCGGACTAAAACAAGGAAGTTCATAGCCAGTAGCCAATAGCTGCCCTAGCGTGGCTTTTTAGTCCGTCGAACTAGCATACAGACGGCGGACTTTTCGACCGGACTCGATTTCAACGGATAAATTTTAAACAAGTTTCAAATCTAAGTCCGTCCAACTTTTGAGAAAACAAAGTCCGCTGGAGCCCACACACATCGAATTGTCCGACGAAATCCAGTCCGCCGGGCAAAGTCCGCCGTAAAGTCCGCTCGTGTGTACGCGGCATAACCGGTTCCAGGTTCGGGTCTCTCAAAATGGGATGGCATCTTGGGAGACCCTGTGAAAGTGTGCCTAGTCTGTGCAATGCTGTACCCTACGCTAATACTTAACTAGTGTATGGTAGCGTTCAAAAGATTCACCAATGCAAAGACCAGGATTGTCAGGACAGGAGGGACAATAATAGCGGGTGTCACGCCTATATCCGCGCTTGCTGCAGACACAACATCTTTTTTGGGTGGGTTCGTTGGGTAGGGGTACTCAGGAGGACATAAAGAAAATGCCTCTCATGCAGCCGACTGCATTTGGTTGGGGATGTGAATGGGGGAAGTACGGGCGCTGCAGAAGTGGTGGGTTCCCAATTAGGATTGGCGAATGCAGCAGGAAGGGCATGATGGGCACGACGGGCCTGTTTGTCTTCTTCTTGGTGGCAGCGGGACACTACTGGTGCTTGCCACCTCACCAGCTTGAACTGCACTTATGGGACTCGCCACGTCACCAAGTGTTACTGCAGTGCTGGTTTGACTACGACCGGGGTGTACTAGGCCGCTGGTGCTTGCCAGTTCACCAAAATGCTACCAAAAAAACTGTTAGCGATCGCAGGGATCAGGCCTGACTCTGCGAATGCTGCAGTTATGCGTTTAGTGTTTTGTAAGTGACAGTGATCGATCGATACTGCACTTGGGTGGGCTGGGCTGGGCCGGGCGGAGGGGCAAAACGCAGGTGCTAGCAGGTATCTGGGCTGATCCCGCTAACACTGCGTTTTTGGGAACCCTAAACTGCTGGGGACGCTAGTATAGATCTGATCGGATCAGATATTGATCCGTTCAGATACTATATCACTAAGGGAGGCGTATACTGCGTGCGTGGGTGTTAGCGCTACTGGCGCTAACCTGACGCTGCCTGGGGCTGGTGCTTGCCAGTTCACCAAAACGCTACCAAAAAAACTGTTAGCGATCGCAGGGATCAGGCCTGACTCTGCGAATGCTGCAGTAATGCGTTTAGTGTTTTGTAAGTGACAGTGATCGATCAATACTGCACTTGGGTGGGCTGGGCTGGGCGGAGGGGCAAAACGCAGGTGCTAGCAGGTATCTGGGCTGATCCCACTAACGCTGCGTTTTTGGGAACCCTAAACTGCTGGGGACGCTAGTATAGATCTGATATTGATCCGTTCAGATACTATACCACTAAGGGAGGCGTATGCTGCGTGCGTGGGTGTTAGCGGTACTGGCGCTAATCTGACGCTGCCTGGGGCGACGGTAATAAACGGCGGGTGCCCTGACACTATAAAAAATAAACGAACTAACCAGCGTCACCCGTAACGGTTATACGGTGATCAGTGGTGAAAGGGTTAACTAGGGGGCAATCAAGGGGTTAAAACATTAGATAGTATATGGGGGTCCCTGTCGCTATAAAACGCTGACGGCGAACCTAAATATTTACATCCCTAACTAGCGTCACCAGTGACACTAATACAGCGATCAGAAAAATGATCGCTTAGTGACACTGGCGACAGGGGGTGATCAAGGGGTTAAAACTTTATTAGGGGGGTTGGGGGGGTACCCTAGACCTAAAGGGGGCTAACAATAACTGCCCTAACGCACTAACTGTCACAAACTGACACCATGCAGTAATAAAAACAAAACAAAAACTGCTTGGTGTCAGTGTGACGGGGGGGGGGAGGGGTGATCAGGGTGTGATCGGGGGGGATCGGGGGGTAAAGGGGGGTGTAATGTTTGCCTGGCATGTTCTACTGTGTGTGTTTGGTGCACACACATTACAGTCTTCTCTCCTCGGCGCCGGAACGAAAACTGCCGAGCCGAGGAAAGGTGACATCACTTCCTCCGCTTCTGTTTACATTACAGAAGCCGAGGAAGTCTGTCATTGGCCAGAAGCGATCGCGAGGGGGGAGCCACGAATGAGTGGCCTCCCCCTCACCTTTGATCGCCCCTGACCTGAATCCGACCGCCGCTGGCACCGGGAGGGGGTCCGATCGGACCCCCCACCCGCAGGCAGGCAAGGGCGTACATGTAAGCCCTTTTGCCTGCCCGTGCCACTCTGCCGACATACATCGACGTGCGGCGGTCGTCAAGTGGTTAAATAGATCTTCACTGCTCTCACCACATCAAGACACTGTAGTGACTTTTCTTCCTTGGAACATGGTTTTGGAAAAAACTATGGCAGGACAATATCTTCATTCAGATGAAAACCTGAAACCACTTTTGGCAAAAAGCCTGAATGAGGGCATAACACCACTCTGTCCTCGTGAATCAAATATGGCTCTTTACAGGCAAGAGCAGCCAGTTCTGAAACCCTCCTTGCTGAGGATATAGCAACCAAAAATATCAACTTCCTAGTCAGAAGGACTAAGGAAACATGCTGTAATGGTTCGAATGGCGGTTTTTGTAACACTGACAAAACTAAAATTCAAGTCCCAAGGGCTTAATGGTGGTTAAACTGGCGGATTAATCCGCATTACTCCTTGCATGAAACCCCGGACTAAAGAATGCATAGTAAGGGGTCTTTGAAATAAAATTGATAAGGCTGAGACTTGGCCCTTAATAGTACTCAGGGCCAGCTTCATCTCTACGCCTACTTGTAGAAAGGCAAGAATTCTGCCTATAATATATCTCCGAGGGTGCCAACCCTTGGATTCACACCAGGAAACATAAGCTTTCTAGACTCTATAATATATAGCTCTAGAAGCTGGCTTCCTAGCATTAAAGTAGAAATAACTGCTCTGGAAAGCCCATGTTTCTTCAGAATGTGGGTATCAAAAGCCAGGCCGTTAAATTTAGCATTCGTAAAGTAGGATGGAATATCGGCCCCTGTGAGAGCAGGTCTGGCCTTAGTGGAAGGGACCACAGATCCTCCACTGCCATCTTTACGACTAGGGTTGTCCCGATACCGATACTAGTATCGGTATCGGCACCGATACTGAGCATTTGCCCAAGTACTTGTACTCGGGCAAATGCTCCCGATGCTTCCGCCGATACTATGACAGTCAGCGGTGATCGGCGTGTGGGGGAGTTACAAGCTTCCCCCCCGCTGCTTTTAGCGACTTTCAGTGACAGCGGTGATCGGTGCTTGTAACTTCCCCACGCGATCACCGCTGACTGTCACCTCATCCTCCTCCATGCCCCCTCCGTTCCTCTGTCCCCCTCTGCTTCTCTGTCCCCCTCCGTTCTGTTCCTCTGTCCCCCTCTGCTTCTCTGTCCCCCTCCGTTCTGTTCCTCTGTCCCCCTCCGTTCCGTTCCTCTGTCCCCCTCCGTTCCGTTCCTCTGTCCCCCTCCGTTCCGTTCCTCCGTTCCTCTGTCCCCCTCTCCTTCTCTGTCCCCCTCCGTTCCTCCATTCTGCTGTGTCTCTCTGCTGTCCCCTCCGTTCCTCCGTCCCCCTCCTCCTTCCTTTGTGTATGGACAGAGTCAGCTGACTCTGTCCATTCACATAACTGAAACATTGTAATCTCCTGTGATTACGATGTGTCAGTTTATGAATGGAGAGGAGCCGCTGTCTTCTCTCCATTCATTCTCAGTGCAGCTGAGGCTGCAGAGAAAGGGACTGGGGAATCTCTATCCTCGGTCTCTTTCTCTGTCTCAAGGGGGAGATATCAGGGGTCTGTTAAGACCCCTGATATCTCACCAAAGCCCCCCAACAGGGCTGATAAAAAAAAAAAAAAAACATATTGCAAAAATGAATAAAAAAAATATTATTGTAGAAAATAAAAATTGTAAATAAAAAAAAAACACACACAGACACCGTTCACCCCCCCCCCCCCCCCGAAAAAAAAAAGCATTGTTAAAAAAAAAAAAAAAAAAAAAAACTGTCACGTGACATTAAAAAAAAGTATCGGTAATCGGTATCGGCGAGTACTTGAAAAAAAGTATCGGTACTTGTACTCTGTCCTAAAAAAGTGGTATCGGGACAACCCTATTTACGACCTCTGCATACCATGACCTTCTGGGCCATGCTGGTGCTGCCAGAATTACCGGTTTTCTTTCCAGCTTGATCCTGCAAAGAAGTCGAGGCAGCAACTGAATAGGGGGAAATGCCTAGATCAGTAAAAGCTGATCCTACAGTATCACCAACGCATCTGTTCTGCATGCGAATGGATCCTTTGTCGTGGACACAAAGTTGACTAACTTTATGTTGCATTGGATGCTAGAAGATCTACGTCCGGAGTCCCCATCCCTGACAAACAGCCCAAAACATGTTGGGGTGAATAGACCATTCCCCTGGGAATAATCTGCTGGCGGCACATGTAGTGCGCGTGCCAATTCTCTATTCCCGGAATGAAGACTGCCGATGGGCACAGAATATTTCTTTCTGCTCAAGTTAGAATATGGTTCATTTCTCTCTGTACAGAGAGATTCTTGGTGCCCCTTTTGGTGATTGATATAGGCCATAGCCATGGCATTGACGGATTGGATCCTGTCAGGACAATCCCTTAACCTGGAAGTCTAGGCTTTTAGAGCCAGACGCACTGCCCGAATCTCTAGGATGTTGATGGGCAAGGCTCTTTCGGTTCTTGAATACTGTCCTTGGACAGTTGTCTTCTCTGTCATTACCACTTTCCAGATAAGTGGTCTGAAGGATTTACCCTTTAGGACATTCTTTAGTAACCATCAATTGAGGCTTTGGGACACCCTTGGGGACAGCCTCATTGGCAAGTCCAAAGCTTGGATCGTTTTGTTCCAAGCAAATAGAATACCGTTTTGCAACAGTCTCAAATGGAACTGGGCAAAGGGAACTGCTTCGAATGAAGCCACCATCCTTTCTAACAACCTCATGCAAAGGCGAATGGAGGGACCTCCTTTTGACCTGACCATCCACACCAACTCTTTTTTGGAGTTGTGTTTTTTTTTTTCTGGGCAAGAAGACCTTTTTCTGGGCTGTATCTATGATCAGACCCAAATACTGCAGCCCTTTTTTTAGCGATTTTAATGGAGACTTCACTAGGTTGAGAACGCAACCCAGACCTTTCCAGGTAACTGGTTGTAATGTGTACACCTTACTCCGAACACCGATTGGTCTATTAGCAATAGATCGTCTAGGTATGCCAAGACTGTTTAAGCCCTGTGCCCTTGACCTGGCTACAGGTGGGGCTAGCACCTTTGTGAACACTCGAGGTGCTGTAGCTAGCCCGAAGAGCAAGGCTATAAACTGAAATGCTGCTGTTCTACTTCGAACCGCAGAAACCTTTGGTGAGCGTCAAATATATGGACATGCAGATATGCATCCCTGATGCCGATAGGCGCCAGAAGTTTTCCTCCTTGCAGGATAGAAACTACTGACTTGATCAACTCCATAGAAAGGAGCAGATCTTCAGGAACTGATTTAGATTCTTTTAGATCTAGAATGGATCTGTTGAATTTCTGCGTGGATCTGTACATGTACAGGAAACGCATGAAAAAGGCAGTGAAGGTTTTAAGGAATCTAAAAAAAAAAAAACAGAACTATCAGCTAACTCTACTAGAGGTAGCTTGAAAGAGGCACAAATCATCTCTGTAAGAGGTTTGTGCCAGCAATTCCTCAGATTGCGAGGCGGGAAAAAAATTCAACTCTAGTTGTCTCCTCTGCAGAGGAGTACTCGGTTTGCCTTTCTTCCCGATTACCTGAGGGTAATCCTTCATCCTCTACCCACTGCTCTAATGATAAGGGATCTAAGGTGGGGGAGGGGGATCTAACACGCTTCCCATCCTTGGATAGCGGATGCGATTAAAGTCGCTAATTTTCCTTCTAGACCCTGCAGGGCTGAGGAAAAATGCATTTTCAATCATGTATACAGGGGCTGAATATTTTCTCCTCTTAGGCTCAGTTTCCACTATTGCAACCCCAAAGTTGCGCGATTTTACTGTGATCTTTTGCTGCCGAGAATATGTCGGGGCGCGATTTTGATGCGACAGGAAACAATGCCTGTGTATTCTAGAGGTCTATGGACCTCAAGTCGCATCAAAGTGGTAACAAAGTGGTGCAGGGACTACCTTGAAGTCGCACAGATATGAACAGTACTCATTGGAAATCATGCCCTAGAGTCTGACGGTGGAGGCCGTCACCGCTGCCTAGAGGCAGCTGCCCCTGCGCAGGGGAAGGAATTCGTTTAAGTGACTTGTCCAAGGTCACAAGGAGCCAACGTGAGGACGAGGTCCCACGTCTTTCAGGAAGCCTCCCATGGCTACGCTGGCCGTCAGAGTAGTTAACCTGTGAGGAGTGGCTCCTTCACTAGTGAATGCCGACATGTGGATCTGAACCCATGTTTGTCAGGAAGTCTCCCATGGCTGCACTGGCCATCAGAGTACTTAACCTGTGAGCTGTTGTGGCTTCACTTTAAATAAAAGGACATTTATACCTTCTTTTGGACAAAAGAGCTTTACTGCTAGAAATCATTTGGATGTATTTCACCAAACCTTCCCCAATGAAAAGGGAAACTAGTCAGACACCATTTTTTGCAAGATGCTTCGGCTGACCAACCCCTATTGACCACAGGGTCCTAAGCATGTGGGGTTTTTTTTACGTAATCTTTATTTTATTTTATATTTTAAAAAGAACATACAAACATATAGTCTATGGTCAGTCTTTCCACATTACATTGCATTTCTTACAGTGCAGACCTAGACGTTTTAGACAAAAACAAATTATAGAACAAATTATAAAACAAATTATAAAACGGAGGGGTGAGGGAAGGAGGGGAAAGGGGATGAGGGATTAAGTTATCTCCAAACTGTATTACACTATTAAACAGTCATAATGAATCCTAAAGGGTGTCCTGCCATAGCGGCTTTGGCCGGACCCATCTTTCTTCAGCCCTCCATTCAAATACTGGAGGGGGGGTCTCGACTCTGCCTTAAGGCCCCGAGATGCCCATTGGGTGGGTCCCTTGGGGGGGGGCCATAGGCCTCCAACTAACCTCCACCAAGAGGGAGGCGCCCCACGGGCATCCCGTAGGGCCAATGCAGTCACAAAGGTGCCTATGCCACCAGGCGGAGCCCCTATCCAATACGTCTAAACAAGTAACGACTTAGTAACATTTAAAGAGGGAGACACAAAAACATGCCTTTAATCACTATTGACGCATAGCATCTCATATGAACCTTCAACTATAGACCTTGTGAACCACGCATAGGGAAAGAAAAAGCTGACACATTGTGCTACCAATAGGGCAGTGAGACATGCCATTCAGGCTAGAGGACACAGAATTGGCGTCGACGGTAAATCTCCGCCACTGGGTCCAAATACTATTAAAACGCTCACTCCTATCTTTGCACCTCGCCACCCACTCCTCCGCCTCTGCGGACGTTTCCAATAGAGAGGTATAAGCCTTTTAGCGGCATTTAATAGGTGAGTAAGGGCACTTTTTTTGGAATGGCTCAGAGGGAGGGTAGGGAGGTGCAGGAGTAAATGCTCAGGGGAAAACGGGATCTCAATCTGCAGGGCATTTTTAATGGTAGTCTGTATTTCCATCCAAAAAGGCCTGATTGCTGGGCATTCCCACCATACATGAAGGAGGGAGCCTTTCTGACCGCAACCTCGCCAGCAGTGGTCAGAAACCGAGGGGTAGATACATGCTATGACAGCTTGTACACGATACCAGCGAGTTAGAAGCTTGTAGTTAGTTTCCTGCATTCTAGACTCTATGGAGCTAGAGTGTGCTAGTTTATACATGTGTAGACGTTGTTCTGGCGTGAACTCTACCCCTAGGTCTCGTTCCCATTCCCATATGAAAGCCGGCTTGCCAACGGTGGAAACTGAACCCAAGAGCCTATATAACTCAGAAATCAGATGGGGAGTTGGCTCTTCTTCTATGAAAAATCTTTCTAGTGTGGTGATAGTGTCTAGCCCTCTCATCGAGGCCCCCTCTGTCGCAATAAAGTGTTGGAGTTGCTGGTGCCTCCACCAATCCATGGGGAATCTGCCATGACTATTCCGCAAGGCGTCTAGGGGTATCAGCTTACCCTTATCTACAAATTTGCCACAACTATAATTGCCGCCTGTAACCCAAGTACCAAAAAAGGTCTTATGCTCCCCAGGAGGGAACCACCTAAATCCCCCCAGCAGTGCCAGTGGGGAGTCCGGGGGCACCAAAGCATACAGAGCATTTGTGCGGTCCCAGACCCGCAGGATGTGAGTGGTTAACGGGGAGGACGTCTGTGAGAGTCTTCTGTGTTCACGAGGTAGCCAAGGTGCGTATGACAAGTCACGGCCTGCTAAGCTCTTCTCCAAGGAGACCCACATTTTTGAACCCCCATGATGACGCCAGTTAAGGATATGTTGGATCGCAATGGCTCTGTAGTATCGCCGTATATCCGGGAGGCCCAAGCCTCCCATCACCTTGGCCTTCTGCAATAAAGACGCGGCCAGTCTTGGTTTTTTACCATGCCAAATGAACTTAATCATTAGGCTTTGAAGCTGTGTAAAGAAGCTCCTGGGGAGGGGGGCGGGCAGCATCTGCAAATAAAAGAGCACCCTAGGAAGGATGTTCATCTTGAGTATGCTAAGTTTGCCCAGCCATGTGAAGGAGGTCTTGGCCAAGTTCTGTAAGTCTCTACGCACCATGCTCAAAAGGGTAGGGAAATTAGCTGAATAAATAGTATCAAATCGATTTGTAAGTTGGATACCCAAATACTTAATAGATGTTTTAGCCCAGCTAAATGGGAAAGCTTGTTGTAGGTCAGTAGCCATCTTTACAGGAATGGTAATGGGCAGGATTTCGGATTTCGAAAAGTTTATTTTAAAATTTGACACATGACCAAAAATTTTAAGTTCCCTCATAAGGTTTGGCAGTGACAGCAAGGGCTGGGTCAAATGAAAGAGGACGTTGTCGGCATAGGCCGACAGTTTGTGTTCCATTGACCCCACCGTCACCCCTCTAATATCAGCGTATGCCCATATTGTTTGAAGCAGAGGCTCCGTAGCCAGAGCGAACAGAAGGGGAGAGAGGGGGCACCCCTGCCTCGTGCCATTCCGTATGGGGAACCCTAGGGACAGATGGCCATTTACCTTGACCTTCACACTGGGGGTCGTGTAAAGTGCCATGATCCATCTAAGCATATGAGGGCCCAGTCCCCAAGCCTCCAGAACCGCCTTAAGGTATGACCAATCTATTCTGTCAAAAGCCTTTTCGGCATCCGTGGACAGAATGAGGTAGGGGGTGGAATCCCTGTGGGAACATGCCCACTGTATGAGCTGCATGGCCCGGATGGAATTATCCCTAGCTTCTCTACCCAAAATAAATCCCGTTTGATCGGGGTGAATAAAGGAGGGCAAGACATATTTAAGTCGATTTGCCATAATCTTAGCAAAGATTTTTATATCGACATTAAGTAGTGATATTGGTCGATAGCTTTGTGGGAGAGTGGGGTCCTTGCCCTCCTTCGGAAGTACAGTGATGTGGGCAAGTAATGCCTCAGGGGGAATCTGGTGGTTTGTGGCTAAAGAATTAAAATACCTACACATATGATTTTGTAGCAAGGGAAGAAATTTTGCATAATACGCTTTGGAATATCCATCCGGGCCAGGGCTCTTCCCATTAGGTAAGGCCTTCACTGTCGAGATGATCTCCTGAGGGGAGACGGGGGAGTCAAGGTCTAGCTGCTGCTCGGGTGTCAAAGAGGGGAGTTCGGCCGAGGCGAGGTAGTCGCCAATAGCTTTCAGTTTTGCTGTCCGCCCTGTGTGGGAGGTATCTTTATCTAGGTGATATAAGTCTGCATAATAATCTCTAAAGATGGAGGCAATCCCGGAGGAGTGTAATGTTGCCGTACCGTCAGGGGACCGAAGCGAGTGCACGTGAGCTGTCAGTCGTCTCTTCCGAAGCGCTCTAGCTAACATTCTGCTGCACTTATTTCCCTGTTCGTAATATTTATGTGAAAGGTAGCGTAGTTGTCTGCGCGCACGATGATCAAGGAGGCGTGAAAACAGCTCCCTCAGTTCAGTCAACCGTTCGCGGGCTTTAGCATCTCCCTGACGTTTGTGTTTAAGTTCTTCTTCTTGCAAAGCTGTCAGTACCCTCTTGAAGTCCATCTGTCTTTCCCTTTTCAGTTTAGAACCCAAGGAGATCAATTCACCCCTGAGTACCACCTTATGACTTTCCAGCACAACTCCGTCTGCCATGTCCTCAGATACATTCTCTGCAAAATAATGTGTGATCGTCTCAGAGACCTTAGCTACTACCGAGGCGTCGTCCAGGAGGTTTTCATTAAGCCTCCAAGACCAGGTCCTCGGTGTTCCATCTGGAACCCGTAACACGGCCCACACTGGGGCATGATCTGAAATGGTGATATTGCCTATTTCAGCTGACTGCAACAGCTCAAGGGTGTCATGATCCACACACATAAGATCTATGCGCGTATACACGTCATGCACCCCCGAGTAGTAGCTGTAGTCCCTATCCGACGCATGAAGAGCTCTCCACGTGTCTATAAGGAAGTTATTCTGCATTGACTTACGAAAATGCTTGAGGAAGGCTTGGGAGTGAGTGGGGCGGCCACGGGATGTGTCAACGAGCGGGTCTGGGCTCACGTTAAAGTCCCCTCCAAGGATTAAGTGACCCTCCCTGAATTTGTTCAACTTATCTAGCACAGAATCAATAAAGGTGAGTTGTTGGGCATTAGGTGCGTAGAGAGCCGCAAATGTAAATTTTGTGTTGGCCAAGACCCCCTTCACAAAGACGTATCTGCCCTGCGAGTCAACCTGGCTCTCCGAGAGTTGGAATGGGCATGACTTATGAAATGCAATGGCGGTACCTCGTGATTTGGCCACCGGGGAGTTGCTAAAGAACCATTGGGTGTATAGGTGTGTGGGTATCTTTGGGAGGGACTGTTGCCTGAAGTGAGTCTCCTGCAGGAAAACCACCTGGGCCCCCAGCCTCTTTAGCTCCAGCCATAGCCTGTTGCACTTGTGTGGAGAGCAGAGCCCCCTGACATTGTAAGACAGTACCTTTAGTGACGGCGTACCTGAATTGGATGATAGCTGATCGGTCTCACCCCCTCTGGGTCCTCTGCGCATAGTTCAGTCAGTCAAGAGGCAACCTGAAGGTCAAAGCAATAAATGTTTAGCTTTAAAAAGCAATATAAGGCACAAAGTGATATAAAGGGGGAAATGTGTGTGTGTGTGTGTGGGGGGGGGGAGTTAGGGAGGGGTAGGGAGGGAGAAGGGGGGGATTTAGAGGGGGGTAGGTGGGAAAGTAGGAAGAGTAGGGAGGGAAGAGGCGGGAAAGGGATAAGGAAAAGAAAACAACAATACCACAGGGGCCGGACCGTATCCAACAGGTCCGGTGTATTGCACCGCGGTAAACTACAGAGCTCACCCGGGAGGGGGGTATCGACCCAAAAACCACCCGGGTGAGAACTCGGAGTCCCTCAAGGGACTGTCACCTAGTAAGGTGAGGCCTAAGTGGGGTACGTGGGCGACCACCAAGGGGACGATTAGCCCATCCTTTCGTCCAGTCCATTACAACACATAAACAGGGTGGGAAAAAGATGTGCAAAAAAGGGAAAAACAAAACACAGCAACAAAAAGAAAAAGGAGATTATGTAACTCGAACTCCCAAAAAGTACAAAAAAGAAAAGAGGAAAACAAGACAGCCAGGCGAGGAGCTGGACCGGATACCCCCCAGTCCATCACGGTGCATAATGTTTCTCAAAGTTGAGAAGTAGTGCAAAGGGCCCAGTGTGCAGCACCTTGCAGGAGGAGGTAGAATGTGACAGCAATGCGTCCATTGGGCCCAGTGTCCCGGTTGCAATACCAATGATGAAGAGGGGATTATGTCCAAAAATTAGAAAAAGCAAAAAGGGTGGCAGTAGCTTGTTCAGTCACTGGTTGTGGAAGTGCCCGGACGTGGGCCCTCTGTTTGCCTGTTGCGACCATGGGA
The DNA here is from genome assembly GCA_037952835.1 of Lithobates septentrionalis. NCBI lineage: Eukaryota > Metazoa > Chordata > Amphibia > Anura > Ranidae > Lithobates > Lithobates septentrionalis. The sequence goes on along the minus strand of JBBDGP010000671.1, from coordinate 1,498,468 downwards.
ACGCCTGTTTCCAGCCGCCTGGATCCATGGCTGAGGTAGCTGGGGTATCGGGATGTCCGGAGTGGTGCGCCAGTCCGGGAAGTCCACAGGGTTAAGCTCCAAGGTGTGCAAGAAGCGTGGGGGGTTATCCTTCCCGCGTAGTATAGCCCAACGGCCATTTTTGGACGCCTGGAGGCTGAATGGGAAGCCCCAGCGGTATGTGAGGCCTGCCGCTTGAATTTCCGTTAGGAGTGGGCGTAGGGCCCGTCGCTGCATTAGGGTGCGCTGTGAGAGGTCCTGGTAAAAGGACAGCTGAGCTCCATCAAAGTCAAAGACTGGTCTGTTACGCATCTTTTGCATTATGCGATCCTTTAGTGTAAATTTGTGCAGCTTGCAGATCACATCTCTGGGGTTGTCAGGGTCCTCTGATGGGGGCCTAAGTGCCCTGTGAGCTCTGTCTATCTCAATCGGCACCGACGGAGGCAAACTCAGGATTTCACGGAACACTCCCTGCAAGGTGGGAACAATGTCCTTAGGTGCAGTGGCTTCTGGAAGGCCTCGTATGCGAATATTCGCTCGCCTGCTGCGGTTCTCCATGTCATCTAACTGGCACAAAAGGGCCTCAATTTGGTGACTATGGGTTACGGTCTGTTCTCTGAGCTGGGAGATGGTGGGTATAGTATCATCAAATTTCTGCTCCAAAGTCTCTACCCTGTGACCCAGCTAAGTGGTATCTGTTTGCAATTGTTCAATATCTTGCCTGAAGGCCCTCTCAATCCTGCTGGTAAAGCGCTCTAGGTCCTCTTTAGTGGGGAGAGACCATAAGTGCTGTCTAATGTCTCTGTCCTCTGTCAAATCTGCCAAGTTTGTGCCCCTGTCCTGTGGTGATGTGGAGCGGGGGGATACAGGGGGGATGGAGTCGCTTACCAGCCTGGGAGAAGAGATAGGAGACAGTGCTGGAGGTGCAGACTGAATATCCTGTTGCTGCAGCGTGGCCGTTCGTTCCGGCGCCATCTTGGATTTCCCCCTCTGCTGACGGGGGGGGTGTCTGAAAGGAAGGAATCCAGCGATCCTTGACCGTGGGGGTGAGCTTTTTTCGGCTGGGATGAAGCCCGCCGTCGCTGTGACAAGCCCTGTGCGGAAATCGGGGGGTAATCACCCCTGTAGCTGCTAATTTAGCTGCGGACTGGACGGAGCTCGGGCTCAGCACGTCCTCACTCCTCCATAGCCAGGCCACGCCCCCTAAGCATGTGTTTTAACACAAGTGCAAGGCGAGACGCCTGGTGGATAGGGTCTTTTATGGCATCTATGGCAAAACATAGCGCCATTGGTAGGAGGATTTTAACAAAAAAATTCCAACTCCTTATCTGTTGTATGCTTAAGCAATTATGCATCTTTATTAATGCTGGAAATCACAGCGTCTACTGCTGGTACTTTCCAACCTTTGTGAATTTTTCCTCCATGATAGAGAACTGACAAACTCCTTGGAGAGAAAAAAATGCTTATCCGGATGATCCCATTCAGCATAAATAAGTACTGTAAAAGGGTTTTTTAAAAAAAACAAAAAAAAACAAAGAAGGGACCTGAACTTTCAGCTTACTCTGTTAGGAGTAGTATAAAAAGTGGAATGAACCATCTCTGTAATAGGGCGTACACACGGTCGGACTTTGTTCGGACATTCCGACAACAAAATCCTAGGGTTTTTTCCGACGGATGTTGGCTCAAACTTGCATACACACGGTCACACAAAGTTGTCGGAAAATCCGATCATTCTGAACGCGGTGACGTAAAACACGTACGTCGGGACTATAAACGGGGCAGTGGCCAATAGCTTTCATCTCTTTATTTATTCTGAGCAAGCGTGGCACTTTGTCCGTCGGATTTGTGTACACACGATCGGAATTTCCGACAACGGATTTTGTTGTCGGAAAATTTTATAGCCTGCTCTTAAACTTTGTGTGTCGGAAAATCCGATGGAAAATGTGTGATGGAGCATACACACGGTCAGAATTTCCGACAACAAGGTCCTATCACACATTTTCCGTCGGAAAATCCAACCATGTGTACAGGGCATAGGAGTTTGTACCATCAATCTGTCAGATTGTGGGGTTATATAAGGTTCATCAACTGTTGTTTCCTCTGCAGAGGAAAATTTGGCTTGTTTTTCCCCGTGATCACCTGAGGATAACACCTCATCCTGTGCCCACTGTTCCCTTGGAAAAAGGGGTTTGAGGTGGGGGAGGGGGATCTAGCATGCTTCCTATCCTCTTGGATGGAGGATGCTATTAAAGCTGCTAATCTTCCTTCTAAGCCCTACAGGGCAGAGGAAAATGCATCTTCAGTCACATACACAGGGGCTGAATTGTGAGAAGCAGTTGCACCACCAATTGCTTATAATGACTCACCCTGGCTTGCCATGTCAGGTATCTCCGGAGAGGATGACAGTGTGGAGGCATGACTGGAGTTCACAGCGCCTGGGGGTGGAATCCTTGGTACCTTTGTGGTACACTGGAAATCAAATGTGCTAAGCACAACAGCAGAGGCACTTTAACAAATTATGGTATTTGCTGAATAGTTTTAGCAAAAGAAAACAATGTCATCATAAAGATCAGCCTTTGATGCTGAGTACCATAATATTTCCTGTGCTGAAAATGCCTGTTTACACACCTTTACATGCCCAGCGCTCCTGTGTCTCTTAGTGTGACAGACTTCTGTCTTCAGCATATGAACTGAGAGCACCTATGTTAAGCCTCAGGTGAGAACCTGATTACACATAAGTGTCAGCTGTTACCGCACCTCTCCAGGAGGAGAGGGGAGGGGGAGGAGAATTTTTATCAGCAGTGTTTGTTAGGCTCCTAGTTTTAAAGGAAGACTTCACTTTATACAAAAAAATGCAAATGGCTGCTTTTGTATGTTCATAAACTACTGCTGTAGCCCCTTTAGATCCCTCAGAAGAGGAACACCATCTGTTCAATTAAGAACTCCCCTCTGGCTGCAGGGACCACACCCGATGCTATAGCCAGACACAGAGCTGCTAAAAAAAGGCATCGTACTAGGCAAGTGTAATATACTCCCTCTAGAGGAGACATTTTAAGGCATACAGTTATACATTATATATTATATATAATGTGTCTGAAACTGTGTAGGCATTTCGTGCCTGTGTTTTTGGATTATACTTGCTTTGTAAATCCCTACTGAACAATTTGAGAAATAAAGCAAAGAAATTTTTAAGTGCAGCAACCTCTTGGACTCTTTTTCTATATACAAGGTCGGTGGGAAGACCTGATTGCTGGCACTAAATCGTAAGCAGAGTGCGGTTCTCCTCCACAAGTGAATATATATATATATATATATATATATTTGGAGAAAAAGGCATAGGTGGACTTTTGACAGTTCCTAGGCTTCTCCCCCTACCTTATCCTCGCTGCAGGACACTGTTGATTTGACAGACAGATCCAACTTTCACCCATCACGGTGGGCAGCGTAGTTAAACCTTCAAAGACTGGGGCCCTTTTTAATAGGGGTTCCGCTCCTTTGGACCTGTATAGCACCCCTCAGGAACAACTTTAGGTAATATGAAAAACCAAAGAGTCCTGGTTCCTAGGGTCCAGCTCTCAAAGAGAAGCTTACAGGCAAAACCTTGTTCTTCAATGCGAGGCCTAGGTACCATCCTATGGCCTCAGTGGCGAGGATGGATCCGGTTGAGGAGGTTTTTTAAATCCAGCATGGATCCCTCCCTGGAGCTCCTCAGAGCACATCTTCACTCGGGACCAACACCTTAGACCAGTGGTTCTCAACTCCAGTCCTCAGGACCCACCAACAGGCCAGATTTTAAGTATTACCTTGGGGAGATGCAGACAAGAATACTGCAATCACTGAGCAGCAAATGATATCACCTGTGATGTATTTCAGTTATCTTGCAAACCTGGCCTGTTAGTGGGTCCTGAGGACCGGAGTTGAGAACCACTGCCTTAGACACTGGCGAAAAAACTGAGGACTCCTGGAAGGAGGAGGGGTTATATAGGGGAGTCAACTTCCTGTATTGGTTATACCAGTGTCAACACCTGAAGGTAGGCCCATAACCCACTAAGTAATTACTTGAGGCTCTGTGTCCTATGATGTACGATAAAGAAAATAGGATTTTTATAACAGCTTACTTGTAAAATCATTTTCTTGGAGTACATCACGGGACACAGAGCAGCATAGTAATCACTATGTGGGTATATATGCACCTTCAGGTGGACACTAGTATACCCAATACAAGAAGTTCACTCCCTATATAACCCCTCCTACCAGGAGTACCTCAGTTTTTGTAGCAAAGCAATATACCTAAACCCCAAAAGAGGGGAGGGACCTCTATGTCCCATGATGTACTCCAAGAAAAGGATTTTACAGGTAAGCTGTTGTAAAAATCCTATTTTCTTTATCATACATCACACAGAGCACCATAGAAGTCACTATGTGGGAGGTCCCATAGCAATGCTATTTGAGGGGAGGGAGAGACAACCCATAGGGCACCCCCAGACTTGAGGACCTATACTGCTGCCTGCAGCACACTGTGCTCAAAGGCAATATCCTCATGCCTTCTTACATCTACCTGATAAAACTTGGTGAATGTGTGTACTGTAGACCAAGTTGCGGCCTTACAAGTCTAAGCCATGGAAGCCTGGTGACGCACTGCCCAAAAAGCACTAACCTCCCTGGTAGAGTGCGCTTTGACTTAAAAAGGTGGAATTTTACCCCTTAAATCAGAAGTTTGAAATATAACTTGCCAAATCACCTTAGCGACAGTGGATTTAGACGCTGCCTGTCCTTTCTTAGGACCCTCTGGCAGTACAAATAAAACATCAGTCTTCCGGATCTGAGCAGTCGTCTTTAAATAGACTTTGGCCGCTCTCAGCACATCAAGACAATGTAGTGACTTCTCTTCCCTGGAACATGGTTTTGAAAAAAACGATGGCAGGACAATATCTTGGTTCAGGTGAAAACCTGAGACCACTTTTGGCAGAAAACCTGGAAGAGGGCACAACACCACTCTGTCCTCGTGAATAATCAAGTATGGCTCTTTACACCAAAGAGCAGTCAATTCCAATACCCTCCTTGCTGAGGATATAGCAACCAAGAACACTAACTTACTTGTCAGAAGGACCAAGGGAATATGGTGTATCGGTTCAAATGGCTGATTTTGTAACACTGACAAAACTAAGTTCAAGTCCCAAGGGTCCGCCAATTTCTGCATACCAGGACCTACTGGGCCATGCTGGGGCTACCAGAATTACCGGCATTCTTTCCAGCTTGATCCTGCCAAGAAGTCGTGGCAGCAACTGAATAGTGGGAAATGCATAAATCAGTGAGAACTGATCCCACGGGGTCACCAACGCATCTGTTCCGCATGCGAGTGGATCCCTTGTCCTGGACACAAAGTTGACTAATTTCATGTTGAATCTGGACGCCAGAAGATCTACGTCCGGAGTCCCCCATCTTTGGCAAACAGCCCGAAAAATGTCGGGGTGAAGTTACCATTCCCCTGGGAATAACTGCTGGTGACTCAGGTAGTCCGCCTGCCAATTCTCTACTCCTGGAATGAAGACTGCCAACAGGCACGGAAAATTCCTTTCCTCGAATGGAACTGGGCATAGGAAACCGCTTCGAATGAAGCCACCACCTTTCCTAACAACCTCATGCAAAGGCGAATGGAGGAATCTCCTTTTGACCTGACCATCCGCACCAGCTCTCTTATGGAGTTGATCTTTGCCTGAGGCAAGAACACCTTTTTCCGGGCTGTGTCTATGATCAGACCCAAGTACTCCAGCCTTTTTAGCGGTTTTAAGGAAGACCTCTCTAGGTTGAGAATCCAACCCAGACTTTCCAGGTAACTGGTTGTAATGCGCACGCTTTGCTCCAAACGAGCCAACTGGTCTATTAGCCTGGCTAGAGGTGGGGCCAGCACCTTTGTAAACACCCAGGGTGCTGTAGCTAGCCCGAAGGGCAAGGCTACAAACTGAAAATGCTGCTGTTCTACCTCGAACCGCAGAAACCTTTGGTGAGCGGGAAATATAGGGACATGCAGATATGCATCCCTGATGTCGATAGACGCCAGAAGTTCTCCTCCTTGTAGGATAGACACCACTGACCTGATCGTCTCCATGCGAAAAAAGCGGATCTTCAGGAACAGATTTAGAGTCTTTAGATCTAGAATGGGTCTGACACCCCCATTTGGTTTTGGTACCGTAAAAAGGTTTGAATAAAACCCCAAACCTTGCTCTTCTGTGGGGATTTGTATGATCACCCCCTGAGCCAGTAATCTGTCTAGTGATCGAAACAGAGATTGCCTTTTCCCTGGATCTTTGTGAACGTTTGACCTCAGAAAACGAGACGGTGGAAACTCCCGAAATTCTGGTTTGTACCCTAGAGACACCATGGAGAGGACCCATCTGTCCTGAATTTCCTCTTGCCAGACTTCTGAGTATTGCAGAAGTAGGGATGAGCCGAACACCCGCCTGTTCGGTTTGCACCAGAACATGCGAACAGGCAAAAAATTCATTTGAACACGCGAACACCGTTAAAGTCTATGGGACACAAACACGAATAATCAAAAGTGCTAATTTTAAAGGCTTATATGCAAGTTATTGTCATAAAAAGTGTTTAGGGACCTGGGTCCTGCCCCAGAGGACATGGATCAATGGAAAAAAAAAAGTTTTAAACATGGCCGTTTTTTCGGAAGCAGTGATTTTAATGTGAAACAATAAAAGTGTAATATTCCTTTAAATTTCGTACCTGGGGGGTGTCTATAGTATGCCTGTAAAGGGGCGCATGTTTCCCGTGTTTAGAACAGTCTGACAGCAAAATGACATTTCAAAGGAAAAAAGTCATTTAAAACTACTCGCAGCTATTAATGAATTGCTGGTCCGACAATGCACTTAAAAGTTCATTGATAAAAACCGCATGGGAATTCTCCACAGGGGAACTCCGAACTAAATTAAGAAGAAAAAAAAAAAAAAAGACGTGGGGGTCCCCCTAAATTCCATACCAGGCCCTTCAGGTCTGGTATGGATATTAAGGGGAACCCCGGCCAAAATTTAAAAAAAAAAAAAGGCGTGGGGTCCCCCCCAAAATCTATACCAGACCCTCCAGGTCTGGTATGGATTTTAAGAGGAACCCCACGCCAAAATAAAAAAAAATGGCGTGGAGTCCCCCCCAAAAATCCATACCCGACCCTTATCCGAGCAAGCAACCTGGCAGGCCGCAGGAAAAGAGGGGGGGACGAGAGAGCACCCCCCTCCTGAACCGTACCAGGCCACATGCCCTCAACATTGGGAGGGTGCTTTGGGGTAGCCCCCCAAAGCACCTTGTCCCCATGTTGATGGGGACAAGGGCCTCATCCCCACAACCCTTGACCGGTGGTTGTGGGGGTCTGCGGGCGGGGGGCTTATCGGAATCTGGAGGGGGACCCACAGATCCTGGCCCTCCCCCCTGTGTGAAATGGTAAGGGGGTACAAAAGTACCCCTACCATTTCACAAAAAAAGTGTCAAAAATGTTAAAAAGGACAAGAGACAGTTTTTGACAATTCCTTTATTTAAAGGCTTCTTCTATCTTCCTTCGGTTTCTTCCTCCATCATCTTCTTCTTCTGGTTCTTCCTCCGGTGTTTTCATCCGGCATCTTCCTCCGCGGCGTCTTCTTACCTTCTTCTTCTCGGGCCGCTCCGCATGCACCATGATGGGAGGCTCCCGCTGTGTGACGCTTCTCGCCTTCTGACGGTTCTTAAATAACGGAGGGCGTCAGAGGGGGACGGGGCCACCGGGTAGCCCCGCCCTCCGTTATTTAAGAACCGTCAGAAGCCGAGAAGCGTCACATAGCGGGAGCCTCCCATCATGGTGGATGCGGAGCGGCCCAAGAAGAAGGGAAGAAGACGCCGCGGAGGAAGATGCTGGACTAGAACACCGGAGGAAGAACCAGAAGAAGATGGAGGAAGAAACCGAAGGAAGATAGAGGATAGAAGAAAGAAGAAGCATTTAAATAAAGGAATTGTCAAAAACTGTCTCTTGTCATTTTTAACATTTTTGACACTTTTTTTGTGAAATGGTAGGGGTAAAAGTACCCCTTACCATTTCACACGGGGGGAGGGCCGGGATCTGGGGGTCTCCTTGTTAAAGGGGGATTCCAGATTCCGATAAGCCCCCAGCCCCGCAGACCCCCACAACCACCGGGCAAGGGTTGTGGGGATGAGGCCCTTGCCCTTGGGGGCTAAGAATGTGCATGCATCATACATACTAGGGGGAGTACAACTGGGGGAATCCGTGGTGGAGAAAGATCTGGGGGTTTTGGTAGATCATAAGCTCAATAATAGCATGCAATGCCAAGCTGCGGTTTGCAAAGCGAGCAAAGTCCTTTCTTGTATTAAGAGAGGTATGGACTCCAGAGAGAGAGATATCATTTTGCCCCGTTCAAATTATTAGTAAGACCTCATCTGGAATATGCAGTTCAGTTTTGGGCTCCAGTTCTCAAAAAGGATATCGGGGAACTGGAGAAAGTGCAGAGAAGGGCAACCAAACTGATAAGAGGCATGGGGGAGCTCAGCTATGAGGAAAGATTAGAGCAACTGAATTTATTCACTCTTGAGAAGAGGAAAATAAGGGGGGATATGATCAACATGTTCAAATATATAAGGGGTCCATATAGTGAACTTGGTGTTGAGTTATTCACTTTTCAGTCAACACAGAGGACACGGGGGCACGACTGGAGGAAAAGAGATTTAATCTCCAAATACGGAAAGGTTTCTTCACAGTAAGAGCTGTGAAAATGTGGAATAGACTCCCGCCAGAGGTGGTTCTGGCCAGCTCAGTAGATTGCTTTAAGAAAGGCCTGGATACTTTCCTAAATGTACAGAATATAACTGGGTACTGGGTGAGTGCTGCTCACTCCGTCCTGGCCCCTCCCCTACGCGTGTTCGACACAGGGAGTCACGTGTCCTCATCCCCCTGATGAAGACACGTGACTCCCTGTGTCGAACACGCGTAGGGGAGGGGCCAGGACGGAGTGAGCAGCACCAAGAGAATGTGAGTACCCCTTTGTGGGAAGTGGTTTTTATTTAATAAATATCGTTTAATAGTATTACACTATATAGTCTCTCTTCATTTCATGATTTAATGTCTATGGAGCCATATTAACCCAGAGTGGAGATCGTATCTAGCTTGCTATGCAGAGCCCACGGGGTGGCTACACAGCTTGATTTGACGCAGCTAATCACTGTGTCACATGCTCTAAGGTGAGCAACCACTTTGGGGGGGGGGGGGTCACAGAGGAACATCACGGCTGTTTGTGACACTTGAATTCAGCACGCTGGATGATTTGGACATTTATTAGTTTCTTTTGGATACGGATACACATTTATTTTGGATATTGTGGACACTATTATAAGGATTTCACTAAATAGATTGGATTAATTGATTTTCAAGGTTCACTGGGCATTTATATGCAAAATAATTTAAAAATTTAACATATCTTTGCATGTCGCACTTTATGTGAGTTATTGCATGTTTTTTAGCTTGTCACTGGATTAGATATTTATTATATGTACAAGTTTGTATGATCTATTGTTATAATTATATGTATGCACATTGCACTTAGAATTGTTCAAACATATATATATTGTATCTTAGATGGTGTTGTGCACATTGCACGTAGGAAGTATTGTGTATAAATCTATATACCCTGTTTCCCCGAAAATAAGACCTAGCGTGATTGTCAGTGATGGCTGCAATATAAGCCCTACCCCCCAAATAACCCCTACCCTGTTTCCCCGAAAATAACCCTACCCTGAAAATAAGACCTACAAGGACTTTAACTTGAGCTTATTTGGGGGGGTAGGTCTTATATTGCAGCCATCACCAACAATCACGCTAGGTCTTATTTTCGGGGAAACAGGGTATATTTTTTTGTTTTTTTATTTTTCAAGTGATTTCGGGTATTACCTTTTATGATATATAATTAAGCGCAGCACAAATTTTTATTTATGGTTTTTGCACGGTTATGAATACGTGAACTGCGTTTGCTGCTAGATATATATTTTTATTTTTTTGTTTTGTGCACACTGAGCATTGGATTATTGTGGCTCGCAAGACTTCTTTCCTTTGTTTCTGACTTTTTATGACAATACCATGCATAGAAGCCTTTAAAATGAGCACTTTTGATTTCTCCCATAGACTTTTAAAAGGGTGTTCTGCGGCTTTCGAATTTGCCGCGAACACCCCAAATTGTTCGCTGTTCGGCGAACAGCCGATGTTCGAGTCGAACATGAGTTCGACTCGAACTCGAAGCTCATCCCTATGCAAAAGTCTTCCCCCCACTCTGGTGAGGGGGGGCGCCTCTTCATAATGAGGCTTTAGAATTCTGCTCTGCAGGCTTCCGCCCCCAGGACTTCTTTTGTGCCTGGGCCTGACCCTGAGGCTTTCCTCTAGACTAGAGTCTGACGGTGGAGGCCTTCGCCACTGCCTAGAGGCGGATGCCCCTGGCGCAGGAGAAAGAGTCTGCTTAAATGAAGGGCATTTATACTTTCTTTTGACTGGCAAATGAGTACTTTTCCCACTAGAAATCATTTGGATGCATTTGTCCAAATCATCCCCAAATAGCCAATCCCCATGAAAAGGAAAATCAGTCAGGAGCCTTTTGCATGGTGCTTCAGCTGACCAATTTTTTAACCACAGGATCCTATGCATGTGTACTAGCACAAGCGCAAGGCGGGACGCCGGGTGAATAGAATCTTTCATGGTGTCTATGGCAAAATATAATGCTTTTGGTAGCTGGGCCAAATCCCGGGCTTGTTGTGCAGGGACCTCCTTAAGGGCCTGTCTAAACTGGTCCTTTAGGGACTGACAGATGCCTATTGCAGCAACTGCAGGCTGAGTAACGGCACCTGCCAATAAAAAAAAAGAAAAAAAAGAGGATTTTAACAAGAATTCCAACCTTTTATCTGTTGGATCCTTAAGCATTTGTGCATTGGCTACTGGACAAGTTAGACTTTTTTCACACTGGAAATCGCAGCATCAACTGCTGGTACATTCCATTTTTTGGTGAATTTCTCCTCCATGGGATAGAGTGCTGTGAATCTCTTTGGAGGGAGAAAATGCTTATCCGGGTGATCCCATTCAGCGTAAATAAGCTGTTCTAGTAATGCATGGACAGGAAACGCATGCAAAGGCTGTGAAGGTTTTAAGGAACCTAAAGAAGAAACAGAACTTTCAGCTGACTCCGTTAGGAGTAGCTTGAAAGTGGAACAAACCATCTCCGTAAGAGACTGTACCAGCAATTTCTCAGATTGCGAGGCTGAAAAAGGTTCATCCACCGTTGTCTCCTCCGCAGAGGAGTAATCGGTTTGTCTTTCCTCCTGATTGCCTGAGGGTAACACCTCATCCTCTACCCACTGTCCCCTTGGTAAAGGGTCTGAGGTGGGGGATCTAACAAGCTCCCTATCTTTTTGGATGGAGGATGCGATTAAAGCAGCTAATCTTCCTTCTAAGCCCTGCAGGGCGGAGGAAAATCTTCAGTCGCGTATACAGGAGCTGAGATACCAATTGGTTCCAATGACTCACCCTGGCTTGCCACATCTGGTATTTCTGGAGAGGATGACAGTGTGGAGGCACAACTGGAGTTTCCAGCGCCTGGGGGTGGAAATTTTGGTACCTTCTTTGTGGTGTCTTTTTTGGTGAGCAATAGTCTAGCAATATAATTCTGCTATAAAGTTCATCTTGGTGCTGAGTAAAAATGTATTTCCTGTACTGGAATTACCTGCATGCATCCCTTACATGCCCCAGTGCTCCTGTGTGTCAAACTTCCATCTCTTCAGTTGCATCTGATAGAGATCTTCTGTTGAGGAGAAGCGTCTGTTTTCAGGTGCGAGCTCTGCTCGGCGTCCCCAGTGCCTGCGCCGTGTGCTCCTCATGGACACTACGTCCCACACATGCCCCCTCACCATTAACCTGCCCCCCCTCTTGTTTCAAATTAACAGAAGTCCGCGCAGACGGCACGTAGAAGGGGAGGCTAGGGAGTAATAAAGATTTGCTTTATTGTTATGTGGGAAATATATACAACACAGGGGAGCCGCCACCGCACCCCCCGAGGGGAAAAGAACATGCTGCAAACTTTGTTAAAGATTAAGAATCCCCCCTGGCTGCCGATACCACACGTGCTGTTTTAGCTAGACACTGAGCAGCAACGTACCAAGGTATGTGCATTTACTCCCTCTAGTGGAGACTTTAAGGCATGACACCATTTTACTCATGGAAGAAAAAAAACCATAGGTGGACTTTTTACAGTTCCTAGGCTTCTTCCCTTACCTTATCATCGTTGCATGATACTGCTGTAACAGACAGATCCAAACTTCACCCATCACGGCGGGTTGCGTTAGCAAACCTTCAAGAACTGGGTTGCTTTTTATCAGGGTTCCACTCCCTTGGACCTGTATTAGCACCCCGCCAGGAAAAACTTTAGGTAATGTAGGCATGACCAAAAATCCCTGGGTCCCGGAGTCCAGCCCTTAAAGGAGAGGCGTTACAGGCAAAACCTTGTTCTTTGTATACGAGGCCCGGGTACCATCCACCTTGGCCTCAGTGGCACTTTGGATGGATCCGGTCTATGGAGGCTGTTTAAATCTAGCACGGATCCCTCCAGTGGAGCTCTTCAGAGCACATCTTCACTCGTGACCAACATCTTAGACACTGGCGAAAAAAATGAGGTACTCCTGGTAGGAAGAGGGGTTATATAGGGAGTGAACTTCCTGTATTGGGTATACCAGTGTCCATCACCTGAAGGTGCCTATATACCCACATAGTGATTACTATGGTGCTCTGTATCCCATGATGTACAATAAAGGAATGTAGATGTTTACATGTTGGAGAAAAGAACAAGAATTGGCCCGGTTGGCAAGTGGTGAAGAACTGGTAAGCTGCAATTTAATAAAATGTTTGATTTTGTGTTTAATACTGCTTAAAGACTAATCATATTGTGGCACTTGGGAATCTGGCTACAAGTATTCTGTTGCTCAGTACACAGCAGATGAGATGCTGTAAGGTAACTAACTGAATATTGAAAATAAAAACAGAAATCACTTCAGAATAGTGTTGACATCAATCACTTCTCACGCTCATAATGCTGTACATATTTATTTTAGGGTAATGCTGAAACTTTGAAAAATTGTGTGAAAGAGCCTTTTCCCTCATATCTGACTACAAGTACTGTACTGTAAAGAGGGTGAGATTCTCCAGGTGAATAAAATTCACGTGCAGTCATTATATAAACAGGTGATTCCATTGCTATGTACTAACCACTTACTTTTCATTGCCAACAGAGAAAAAAAGAAGCTCTAGTCACAATTCCATTGCTCCTAAATTGGGAAAAAAGTGGAATGACATGACAGTTTGTTTAAAAGAATAATACTAATCAACTATTGCACAAGATGGCTAAAATGTTAAATAAGGATTTCTACTTTGGGATATGTTTAGTAGACGTTAAATAAAACTGATACAAGGCTTTTCTCTTTATTTTGATTTTTCCATGATAACTCTGGTTCCTTTTACTCCTTTGATGGTAATGGCTGCCTGCCATTAAATAAAATAACATTGTGAACAAAATGTCAAAAGCTATTTTAACAACACAATTTCCTATTTAGTTTTCAGGTTTCTTTATCAGTCCACCATTTGGCACGCACTCTTTTAACTTTGATTTTGCAGAGTGTGTTATGGTATTCTGGATATCCTTCCCCATTCCCCAGCACACACTAAAGATTTCCCCGGGACAAATTTGCATCCTACAAGCTGTACATTCACTCCGACTGCCCAGAGAGGTTTGTCCAGCTATTGTCCCTCAAGGAAAATGTTGAACAAGCTGAGGAGTTACAGCTCCGAGTCAGGACTGTTCATTAAGCATTGTAGGAAGCATGCCGCTGGTTCATAGGATTCTCGGGCGACTTCATCCATTCCTTCTTTAAAAGTTGTTTGAGCTGGGATAACCTCATATTAGGATTTTCCTGTTTAAGGCGTGGCAAGTTTTCTTCCTCATAGGCTGTAAAGGCAGCTTTCATACGACGCTCTGGGTGGCGGTCAAGCTCCTTGCCAACACTGCAAGCAAGAAGAGAAAGATTAGGTTTATCTACAGCTCAGCTGAAGAGACCCGGTCAAGTAAAACAATTGCCAAAAGTACATACTGTGAAGAAGAAACAGACTCCTTAAAGTGGTTGGAAACCTCAGACATGAAATATGAACAAAGCATATCCCGCTAGTGTGTACTTGCCTAAATGAAAAGCACTAAGTGTCATTTCTTTCTGCTACTTCATTTCTCTGCACTCAGCATGAGTCACTTCGGACATGATTTCCTGACACCAAAAACAAATAGTAACAAGGGAGGGGCCTCCAGGTGATTGACAGCCTCAGCTCTGTTCCTGTGTGGAGGGGAGTGTGTCCTTTTCCTCCAATCAGCTCGCAGACCTGTCCACACTGAGCCTTGCAGAGTGTAATTTCACCTCTCTATCCCATTTTTCCCAAACTCTCACACAAGATTATAAATTCAGCACTTTGAATTGATGTAGCGAAGAGAAAACCACATGAAGGAGGAGTTGTTTAAGTGTATCACCTGAGGATAGTCCCTTCACCTGATATATGTATGGGTTTACCCTTTCAGGAGTGTGGATCTTCTGTGTCCTCTGCAGCTCTCACTGGGTTCCTTCTACTCGCCATGGTAATGACGTCAATACTGTGTGCAGCAGTGATGTGAAGGTCAACAGGAAGGAACCAGCAAGAGCTGTGGGTGACCCAGGCAAAAGATGCTCCAGTAAGTTTCTTTAGGGGACCACGTCTCAGTTTCAGAACAGAGTTCATCGGAATAGGGGACAGAAGAGCCTAGTACTGTATATACTCGAGTATAGGCCAACCTGAATATAAGCCGAGGTACCTAATTTTACCACAAAAAAACCTGGAAAAACGTATTGACTCGAGTATAAGCCTAGGGTGGGAAATGCAGCAGCTACCGATAAATTGCCCATCATATACAGCCTATCGGTGCCTATAAAATACAGCCTGCCAGTGCCCATGAAATACAGCCTGCCAGTGCCCATGAAATACAGCCTTACCAGTTCCTGGTAGATGTCACGATGTCCCACTGTGTCAGATCTGTATCGCCGTGCAGCTGCGGTAGCGATGTCCCGCCTCCTATGACATACGGCACAATGATTCCTAGCATTGGACCACTGTGATCACTGTGTCGTCTATCACAAGAGGCAGTCTAGGAGGTGGGACATCGTTATGCGGCTGGACACACAGCATGGGAGGGAGGGGAAACCGACAGGGGTGCCGGGCCGATTCATTAGCGGCACCCAGCGGAACTGCTACGCCCCTTTTTCGCCTCCATTGCGGGACAGTTTTTTCTTAAATGGACATTCATTCGAGTATAAGCCGAGGCAGGGTTTTTCGGCCTAAAAAAATGGGCTGAAAAACTCGGCTTACTTGAGTATACGCGGTATTTTGTTTCTTCCTTACAGTAATGAGCTCTGCTTACGTTTTATGCGACAGGGTCTCTTTAAATAGTAGCCTAGGTAAAGAAACCTGCCAAAACAGCTGTTACCTACCATACCAAAGGCTCCCTTTTAGAGTTGCCAAAGCACAATTTCCAGCAGCAGACCTAGGTCCAGGAGAGCATAATACTGTGCACGATGCTACAGTAGTCTGGTTTTCCCCATAATTGGTGCTGCTGGCACATCCAGAGTCCCAGGGGTAACAGTTAAGGGTTGATCTGAGCACTCTTTAAACTATGGGAATGCAAATAGCTGCACATTTGCATTAGGGTTCTAACTTGCAAGCTTCAGTGGCAGTGTGGTTTTCTTTTCCAATTGTTTTTTAAGGTTATAAACCATACAGATATATAACCGTGCAATATAGTACAGAGAAGTACCGGTACATAAAACATTATTGACCTACAACACTGGTCATTAAGGAACCAGTATAACGCAAATTTAGGGCTATGATTATAGTTTTGAAGAGGAGAAGATACATCCGCTGGTCCTATATCACTCCCCAAACTATCAAAGGGTTTAATGAGTAGGATCAAGGAAAAAGGAAAAAAGGAAAAGAAAAGGAAAGAAGAAGAAAAAAAAAAAAAAAAGGATAAAAGAGGAAGAAAGGGGAAAGAGACAGCAAGCCTCTCCTGGGGCACCAAGTGGTTAGCCTCAATTCTGACAAGGTTGACCCAGTCCGGTATGTGATCCAGGGGTCCCAGATTTTTTTTTCAAAATCGGGGAAGGTCGTCTTGCAGGAGGGCAGTGTGGCTTTCAAAAAGGCAACATGTATGGTTTGTCCTTTTTTTCTGTACAAAACCTTGAAAAGCTAAGGAGTCGAAACTCAGGTCAGTTTACTTTATTTCAGATGAGCATGCTACTTATCTTTGTGAGTAATAAAAATAAAAGGAGGAGAAGTAGGGCCAAAAGCACTTTTGGCCCTACTTCTCCTAAGGATCACAGCACTTTATTTTGCACACCTTTGACCCGTATTCATGTCACTCAGCTGGTCAAGACTCTGGAGAGAGCCCAACTTTAAAGCCAGAATCCACCAAGATCCCTTGACCTTCAGCTGGCTCAGCCTCTTTGCAAGCCGCTGAGAGCCTGAGCCAGCCACTCCCACCCCCTCCACAGCCCAGTGCTCCAGTGAGTTCTGAAGGGACAGAGCAGAGGGCCGGTGACTGCCAGTCACCAGTTCTCTGCTCACCGAAAACTGAGAACTGAGTGATCAGCAGTCTTTGATCGCTCAGTTTTCAGTGTAGAGTTGGCTGGGGACAAATGCAACATCAAATCAATGCTGCATCTACTGGAGTATAAAGGTTTGTTTTTTTAATTCTGAATTTCTCTTTTAAAGGGGAATTTACTGAGACTTGAGCTGCCATCTGATACAGCTGTGCATGCCAAACAATCAGTTTTTAGTTTTCATTTTCAAAGCTTACAGATAGAGTATCTACTTTTAAAAAGGTACCCACAAACACAACAGCTAATTTATAAATACAAACAGGCTTCATTGACAAAGTGGTACTTTTTTCAAAAAGTTTTTTGGCATTCACAAAAAAACTACTAAAATGCAGCACAAGTTATTTTATGAAGCCATATGAAGGCATTTTAGTAGCGAAAGCCTGCGGTAAATTACTGCCGGTGGAAGCCGGTGTCCTTAACGCTAACTGTAAATAGCTGGTTGTTAAGGAGCAGGTAGCTGTTGGCATCCTTAACAACCAGTAACTGTCATGTTTATTAAGGAGCGGGCAGCCACCGCATCCTTAACAACCGATGAGTCATCAGCTGTCAGCGTGATTTTCCGCTGACAGCTGAACATAAAAAAAAAAAAAAAAAAAAAAAAAGGCATGCAGGAGCAAACACCCACCCCCAAATCATACCAGGCCACATGCCCTCAACATGGGGGGGAGGGCTCTTTGGGGCAGGGGGACGAGGAGAGGGCCCCCTCCCCCAAAGCACCTAGTCCCCACAACTCTGGTCAGAGGTTGTGGAAGTCTGCGGGCGGGGGAGGAGGGGGGGGCTTGTCAGAATCTAGAAGCCCTCTTTCTGCCTGAGGACCTGGTATGTATTAGGGAGGGAGGGGGTGACCCTACGCTGTTTTTTTTCTCTTAATTTTTTACTGCCAGCATTTTTTTTTTTTTATATGACTCATCGGTTGTTGTTTACTGGTCGGTTGCCGATTCCTTAAATATCGCATGCCAGGACCACTACTTATTTACTGCATGCATTTTTTTTTTCTTTGGTGAATTGATGTTCACTCCTGTTTTATGCAGTATTTACCGAACATTTTTGCTTTATGCAGTAAATAACGCATAAAGCAATAGTGAATGGACATTATCAGGATCGCATGTGGTATTTGGGAAAACACCTAAATACCACGCATGTGATCTGGTTCTGTGAATGGAGCCCAAAATGTTTTATTCATATCAATTTCATCAATTTCTTAATAGAACACCAAAGCCTAAAAACATTGTCCACTAACAGTACATGTTAATATAAAAGGCCTTCGCACATGTACCCTCCCCCGCCACCACCATTAGCAATCTCAATTACATGACCTTATTATGTTGATATTAACTTCATGCTTCATATTTAATATGCTAATGTGTGGTGAAGTTATAGGGATTACTCAATGTGCTTCCTGGAAAAATTCTGCTTTATCAGTACTATAGTAGGGGCTATTTCAGGGTATGGTCGCTGTTAAAGTGAATATAAGCATCAAATAAAGTGCCAGTGTCCATAAAAGGGTTTATAACAGTGTGCACTGAAAATCTACGGTGTTCCTGGTGGAAAACTGCTTCACTCTTCCCATGTGTGTTCAACCACTTTATTCCTCTGTGGTAAGCCAGTGATCCAATAATGCCTTGGTTGCGGCGCACTCAACTTCCTATATTGACCACTTATGGTTAAATTTTGCATGTGGAAACAAGATGGTCATTCAGCCAAGCTCAAAATCTCCCAAGCAACTGTCAGCTAACAGTGTTTCATATACACCATAAGTTAAGCACAGAGATAAGGATGCAAAGCATCACTGCGGAACATTAAAAGAGGTTCTTAAATACACAAGGTAGTACACTCACATGTCTTGCTGCTTTTAGCCTGCACTTTTTAAGTAGATGGGGGATATTAAAAACAAAAAAATAAATAAAATAAAAATCACACTCACCTAGATCGCTGCAGCACCGATCCCAGCTCCCGCTGTCCCCTGTCGCCTCTAAGACCGAGAAATGAGCGTTCACTGCTGATCACTCAGCTCTTGGTCCTCAGCCTGCAGAGAGCTGCTGATTATCAGGATCTTTTTGGATGGTGACGTAAGCCAACTGCATTCCTGTGACCCACAGGAGAACTATGGCCAAAAAGGCTTTGGCCATACTTCTCCTTTAATCTTTATAAATATTATATTAGTATATGCATGTGCCAGATTTCCCTATCTGCAGTAAAGGATAAAACAAAAAAAAAAAAAAAATGTAAATAATATTTAAATTTTTATTTTTTGCACTGCAGCCTGTAAAATCATTGGATCCTGCAGATTTTCAGTCAGCTGTGTGCCCGTACCTCTCGGGCAGGCAGTTGTTAAAATCCAGGAACAATCAATGAAATACCAGGAGGCTCTCATTGAGAACTACAAGCCGTCTGCTGCAGTGGAAGACGGTACTTGTAGTTTTTCTTCATTCACAAATCTCTGAATTTGCAGAGTGCTACTCTCTTGTTATTTGGTGCCTGCTTGTACCACAGTGTAATGAAAAACTGTTGGGGGGGGGGGGGGTGCCTTTTACCATGTAACTGCTGATTCACACACTTGTAGCTTGTCTGCCAGCATCTCTTTTTATTCCCCTTTAAAAATAAACATGTTATGTTATATTTACCTACTCTGTTGCAGTGGATTTGCACAGAGCAGCCTCAATCCTCTTTCTCGGGTCCCTTTTCTGTGATACTGGCCCTGCCCTCCTGTTGAGTGCCCCCACAGCAAGCAGCTTGCTATGGGGGCATATGAGATGAGTCACAGTCCCCTGTGTCTAGAGAGTCACAAAGCCCCGCCCCCTCTCTCCCTTGATTGGCTAGGTGACTTGGATTGAAAGCAGCCAATGGCGCTGCTGCTGTGTCTCAGCCAATCAGGAAGGAGAATCTCGGACGGCTGAGACACCCGTGAACTAGAGCTGCACGATTCTGGGAAAATGAGAATAGCGATTCTTATGCTTAGAATAAAGATCACCATTCTCTCACGATTCTTTAAAATGGTTAAATTAAAAAAAGAGCAATCAGCTGTAGATGGCGCATGCGCAATGAACACGCCGCTCGCTCCCAATGCTCGGGGCTGGTTATTCATTTAATACAGCAGGGGGCGGATGCTTTTCTCAAAGGGGCAGATGTATGTTAAAATGTGAAGGCCCAAGCATTACACTCCAAACTTTTAGGATTCTGGAAAGAAAAGTTCAATGATGGCTACAATGAGGTTAACCAGGCCAAGCAACCAATCTCACATACGGGATCTCCAAAGAAGGTAATATGTCTCACAGCTAATATCTTAAAAGGACAGCTAAGAAACCCCTGAGCTGCAGAACAATCACTTGATTAAGGACAAAACCAAGTAAGCAATCAGGAGGAACTTCCTTAAGAGGTTGTGGATTAGCCACAGAAAGAAGACCCATTAGGGCCTCCGGACATACTCCATTCTCAACAGGGGTACCTGCAGTATGGTCCTAATGTGTCCTGTCTACCGACAACAGGGAGCACAGAGCTATCCAGTAATTATTTCTCCCTGTCATGCAGGAATTGAGGAGCACCCAGGTGCACAAACCTCTTCCAGAAAAGTATAAATGCTGCCTGAGGAGAGCCAGATGTAAAAGTTTTGTCTCTATAGAAGGTATTCGAGAGTACTACCCTCAGCGCCATCCACCATCAAGACCAGGCTGCTTGTCCTGTCAAGACGCCAGGAACAGGCAAAAAGGGCAGTCACAGGGTACCACATTCCAAGAAGCTGCAGGAGCTTCCAAGGGTCATTGAGGGGTCAGGTCCATATAATGATAGGGAACAGCAGAAACCAGTTCTACTTGACTTTGTAGGTCAGGGAGTCGGTCAAAGATTCCCTCTAGAGCAGGGATATGCAATTAGCGGACCTCCAACTGTTGTAAAACTACAAGTCCCATCATGCCTCTGGGTGTCATGCTTGTGGCTGTCAGAGTCTTGCTATGCCTCATGGGACTTGTAGTTCTGCAACAGCTGGAGGTCTGCTAATTGCATATCCCTGCTCTAGAGAAAGAGTTCTGACACACTCTTAGGTGGGACTCAAGACCCTTCAGGGTGTTTCCTATAGCGATCTAGTGAAAGGGTTGTTGCAGATGTAGGAACTCTAAAAGATTAAAGGCCTGGAACAAGAGGCTGATCCTCAAAATGCATAGCAGTATGCACTAAATCAATAAGGTTTGAAACAAACCCCTGTAAATCTTAGTCAATGGCAGGAAACAGTCGCTTCAGAGAATCTGAATCATGGATGGCAACAGGGGCCACTGGCTTGGTTTGATTTAAGGGTTCAGCAGCATCAGTGACAGACTCTGATGTCGACAGCATTGGAGTATGCTTAGAGCCTCTGCGAGCAGAATGCTTCAGTTGCTGTGCACAAACAGCTAAGATGTCTTGAGTGGAAGGTCCATGCCTTACCCGATGGAGCCGACTCTGCTGATGAGGACCCCATAACAACAGGGGTCCCAGGATGCAAATTACAGGCACTGGTTCTTTCAGATAATACCAGGTAAACACCCTCAGAATGAGTAGGGGAGTATAGATTGAGGTAACCCATGGCAGCTGGATGGTGTTCTGCATGTCTTAGTTAGAACATTTTGCATTGATGCAGTGGTAATGCAACTAGGTCCAAGGTTAGGCAAAGTCTTAGGTACTCAAAAACCTGGGGAGCTGGTACTGATGAGGTTTCAGATAGCCAAATCACTGTAGGTGGGCACTGGAAACAGGCAGGAGAGCCACGTAGTTCTTTTGGAGCAGGAACAGCAGCAGTTTAGTGCTTCCTCCACACAGAATGGCAGGAAAAATTGGATTTTTGTTCTCACCATACAAAAATCCATTTCTCTGAGTTCAGCGACGGACACAGCGCCTCCTTAATCTTGACCATTGGGGTATATCGCCTCTGCAGCAGGAGGACTAGGCAGAACAAAAAACACTTGGCTACGCCCATGGGCCCTGCTCTAGGTATTCAGTTTAATAGCAAGCAGTAATAGAAGTATAAAAAACTCCATAGAGGGGTAGGTGCTGTGTCAGTCGAACTCAGAGAAATGGATTTTACGGTGAGTACAAAAATCCCATTTTCTCTTTCGTTCATCGACGGACACAGCGCCTCCTTAATCTTGACCATTGGGACATCCAAAAGCAGTGCCAAAGAAAAATGAGGGGTGGGCAAAATAACCCAAGGCTAACTACAAGAGCCCTAACCAGGACACAGGAGCCTTAACCAGGTCACAGGAGCCCCATCGGAAATAAAAAATGTTTAAAGAAAAAAACACCCCTTATGAGGGAACCCCCCCTCTTAAACACTTCAGCCCCGGAAGGTTTTACCCCCTTCCTGACCAGAGCACTTTTTACAATTCGGCACTGCGTCGCTTTAACTGCTAATTGCGCGGTCATGCAATGCTGTACCCAAACGAAATTTGCGTCCTTTTCTTCCCATAAATAGAGCTTTCTTTTGATGGTATTTGATCACCTCTGCCGTTTTTATTTTTTGCGCTATACACGGAAAAAGACCGAAAATTTTGAAAAAAAATTATATTTTCTACTTTTTGTTCTAAAAAAAATCCAATAAACTCAATTTTAGTCATACATTTAGGCCAAAATGTATTCGGCCACATGTCTTTGGTAAAAAAAATGTCAATAAGTGTATATTTATTGGTTTGCGCAAAAGTTATAGCGTCTACAAACTAGGGTACATTTTCTGGAATTTACACAGCCTTTAATTTATGATTGCCTATGTCGTTTCTTGAGGTGCTAAAATGGCAGGGCAGTACAAAACCCCCCACAAATGACCCCATTTTGGAAAGTAGACACCCCAAGGAAATTGCTGAGAGGCATGTTGAACCCATTGAATATTCATTTTTTTTGTCCCAAGTGATTGAATAATGACAAAAAAAAAAATTACAAAAAGTTGTCACTAAATGATATATTGCTCACACAGGCCATGGGCATATGTGAAATTGCACCCCAAAATACATTTAGCTGCTTCTCCTGAGTATGGGGATACCACATGTGTGGGACTTTTTGGGAGCCTAGCCGCGTACGGGGCCCCGAAAACCAATCACTGCCTTCAGGATTTCTAAGGACGTACATTTTTGATTTTACTCCTCACTACCTATCACAGTTTTGAAGGCCATAAAATGCCCAGATGGCATAAAACCCCCCCAAATGACCCCATTTTGGAAAGTAGACACCCCAAGCTATTTGCTTTGAGGCATGTTGAGTCCATGGAATGTTTTATATTTTGACACAAGTTGCGGGAAAGTGACAATTTTTTTTTTTTTTTTGCACAAAGTTGTCACTAAATGATATATTGCTCACACATGCCATGGGCATATGTGGAATTGCACCCCAAAATACATTTAGCTGCTTCTCCTGAGTATGGGGATACCACATGTGTGGGACTTTTTGGGAGCCTAGCCGCGTATGGGGCCCCGAAAACCAATCACTGCCTTCAGGATTTCTAAGGGCGTACATTTTTGATTTTACTCCTCACTGCCTATCACAGTTTCGGAGGCCATGGAATGCCCAGGTGGCACAACCCCCCCCAAATGACCCCATTTTGGAAAGTAGACACCCCAAGCTATTTGCTGAGAGGCATGGTGAGTATTTTGCAGCTCTCATTTGTTTTTGAAAATAAAGAAAAAGACGAGAAAAAAAAATGTTTTTTTTCTTTTTTTCAATTTTCAAAACTTTGTGACAAAAAGTGAGGTCTGCAAAATACTCACTATACCTCTCATCAAATAGCTTGGGGTGTCTACTTTCCAAAATGGGGTCATTTGGGGGGGGGGGGGGGGTTTGCCACCTGGGCATTCCATGGCCTCCGAAACTGTGATAGGCAGTGAAGAGTGAAATCAAAAATTTACGGCCTTAGAAAGCCTGAAGGCGGTGCTTGGTTTTGGGGTCCCGTACGCGGCTAGGCTCCCAAAAAGTCTCACACATGTGGTATCCCCGTACTCAGGAGAAGCAAAAGAATGTATTTTGGGGTGTCATTTCACATATTCCCATGGCATGTTTGAGCAATATATCATTTAGTGACAACTTTACGCAAAAAAAATAAAAAAAAATAAAAAATTGTCTCTTTCCCGCAACTTGTGTCACAATATAAAATATTCCATGGACTCGACATGCCTCTCAGCAAATAGCTTGGGGTGTCTACTTTCCAAAATGGGGTCATTTGGGGGGGTTTTGAACTGACCTGGCATTTTATGCACAACATCTAGAAGCTTATGTCACACATTACCCACTCTTCTAACCACTTGAAGACAAAGCCCTTTCTGACACTTTTTGATTACATAAAAAAATAAATTTTTTTTGCAAGAAAATTACTTTGAACCCCCAAACATTATATATTTTTTTAAAGCAAATGCCCTACAGATTAAAATGGTGGGTGTTTCATTTTTTTTTTTTCACACAGTATTTGCGCAGCGATTTTTCAAACGCATTTTTGGGGGAAAAAACACACTTTTTTAAATTTTAATGCACTCAAACACACTATATTGCCCAAATGTTTGATGAAATAAAAAAGATGATCTTAGGCCGAGTACATGGATACCAAACATGACGTGCTTTAAAATTGCGCACAAACGTGCAGTGGCGACAAACTAAATACATTTTTAAAAGCCTTTACAGGTTACCACTTTAGATTTACAGAGGAGGTCTACTGCAAAAATTACTGCCCTCGATCTGACGTTCGCGGTGATACCTCACATGCATGGTGCAATTGCTGTTTACATTTGACGCCAGACCGACGCTTGCGTTCGCCTTAGCGCGAGAGCAGGGGGGACAGGGGTGCTTTTTTTTTTTTTTTTTCTTATTATTATTTTTTTATCTTATTTTTAAACTGTTCCTTTCATTTTTTTTTTTTTAAATCATTTTTATTGTTATCTCAGGGAATGTAAATATCCCCTATCATAGAAATAGGTAGTGACAGGTACTCTTTTTTGCAAAAATTGGGGTCTATTAGACCCTAGATTTCTCCTCTGCCCTCAAAGCATCTGACCACACCAAGATCGGTGTGATAAAATGCTTTCCCAATTTCCCAATGGCACTGTTTACATCCGGCGAAATCTAAGTCATAAAATGCTCGTAGCTTCCGGTTTCTTAGGCCATAGAGATGTTTGGAGCCACTCTGGTCTCTGATCAGCTCTATGGTCAGCTGGCTGAATCACCGGCTGCATTTTCAGGTTCCCTGTTGAGACAGGAGAGCCAGAGAAAAACACGGAAGACGTTGGGGGGGGGGGGGGGGCATTCCCTCCCACTGCTTGTAAAAGCAGTCTAGAGGCTAATTAGCCGCTAGGATTGCTTTTACATGAAAGCCGACCGCTGGCTGAAAAGAATGATACCAAGATGATACCTAAACCTGCAGGCATCATTCTGGTATAACCACTCAAAGTCGTGAATGGCGTACCTGAAGACAAAAAAATGGTTAACAATAAAGCACAGTAAACGGTAAGGTATAAAAAATTGCATACCTGAAAAGCAAACTTGATAAAACATAATAACAATAAAACATTGCAGAATAGAATACAGTAAAAAAGAGCAGAACATAGAGAGAGAGAGAACAATAAAACGCCAACTATTTTTTTTTATTTTATATTTTTGTATGTGTTTTTTTTTTTTTTTACACTTTTTTTTGTAACTAACTTTTATAACTGTAACCGGTTCCAGGTTCGGGTCTCTCAAAATACGATGGCATCTTGGGAGACCCTGTGAAAGTGTGCCTAGTCTGTGCAATGCTGTACCCTACGCTAATACTCAACTAGTGCATGGTAGCGTTCAAAACATTCACCAATGCAAAGACCAGGATTGTCAGGACAGGAGGGACAATAATAGCGGGTGTCACGCCTATATCCGCGCTTGCTGCAGACACAACATCTTTTTTGGGGGGGGGTTCGTTGGGTAGGGGTACTCGGGAGGACATAAAGAAAATGCCTCTCATGCAGCCGACTGCATTTGGTTGGGGATGTGAATGGGGGAAGTACGGGCGCTGCAGAAGCGGTGGGTTCCCAATTAGGATTGGCGAATGCAGCAGGAAGGGCACTATGGGCACGACGGGCCTGTGTTTGTCTTCTTGGTGGCAGCGGGACACTACTTGTGCTTGCCACCTCACCAGCTTGAACTGCACTTATGGGACTCGCCACCTCACCAAGTGTTACTGCAGTGCTGGTTTGACTACGACCGGGGTGTACTAGGCCGCTGGTGCTTGCCAGTTCACCAAAACGCTACAAAAAAAACTGTTAGCGATCGCAGGGATCAGGCCTGACTCTGCGAACGCTGCAGTTATGCGTTTAGTGTTTTGTAAGTGTCAGTGATCGATCGATACTGCACTTGGGTGGGCTGGGCTGGGCCGGGCGGAGGGGCAAAACGCAGGTGCTAGCAGGTATCTGGGCTGATCCCGCTAACACTGCGTGTTTGGGAACCCTAAACTGCTGGGGACGCTAGTATAGATCTGATCGGATCAGATATTGATCCGTTCAGATACTATACCACTAAGGGAGGTGTACGGTGCGTGCGTGGGTGTTAGCGGTACTGGCGCTAACCTGACGCTGCCTGGGGCTGGTGCTTGCCAGTTCACCAAAACGCTACCAAGAAAACTGTTAGCGGTCGCAGGGATCAGGCCTGACTCTGCGAACGCTGCAGTTATGCGTTTAGTGTTTTGTAAGTGACAGTGATCGATCGATACTGCACTTGGGTGGGCTGGGCCGGGCGGAGGGGAAAAACGCAGGTGCTAGCAGGTATCTGGGCTGATTCCGCTAACACTGCGTTTTTGGGAACCCTAAACTGCTGGGGACACTAGTATAGATCTGATCGGATCAGATATTGATCCGTACAGATACTATACCACTAAGGGAGGCGTATGCTGCGTGCGTGGGTGTTAGTGGTACTGGCGCTAATCTGACGCTGCCTGGGGCGACGCATATCACCGCCAGGCGATCAGGGGGCTAAACCTTTATTCGGTAATAAACGGCGGGTGCCCTGACACTATAAAAAATAAATGAACTAACCAGCGTCACCCGTAACGGTTATACGGTGATCAGTGGTGAAAGGGTTAACTAGGGGGCAAGCAAGGGGTTAAAACATTTATTAGATAGTATATGGGGGTCCCTGTCGCTATAAAACGCTGACGGCGAACCTAAATATTTACGTCCCTAACTAGCGTCACCAGCGACACTAATACAGCGATCAGAAAAATGATCGCTTAGTGACACTGGTGACGGGGGGTGATCAAGGGGTTAAAACTTTATTAGGGGGGGTTAGGGGGGTACCCTAGACCTAAATGGGGGGTAATACTCACTGCCCTAACACTGTAACTGTCACAAACTGACACCATGCAGTAATCAGAAAAAAAAAATACTGCTTGGTGTCAGTTTGTGACGGGGGGGGGTGAATGGGGGGGGATCGGGGGGGGGGGGTCGGGGGTGTAAAGTATGCCTGGCATGTTCTACTGTGTGTGTTTGTGTTGTGTGCACTTACATGTCTTCTCTCCTCGGCGCTGGGACGGAAACTGCCAAGCCGAGGAGAGATGACATCACATCCTCTGCCTGTGTGAAACTACACACAGGCAGAAGAGGATTCCCATTGGCTGGGAGCGATCGCGAGGGGGGGGCCACGATCGGATGGTCTCCCCCTCGCCTCCTGACGCTCCCAGTGAAATGCCGACCGCCGCTGGCACCGGGGGGGGGGTCCGATCGGACCCCCCGCCCGCGGGAGGCAGATCACGTACGGGTACGTGATTCTGCCTGCCCGTGCCATTCTGCCGCAGTATATCTGCGTTAGGCGGTCGGCAAGTGGTTAAACAGCAGCCTGCAGGGGGGCGTGACCGGAAGCCGCTCTGGATGGCAGCTTAATCCTCCTGCTCTCTCCCAGCCCGTGATATTACAGCGCATAGGGGACGCTTCGCTGACCGCACATGGGCAGATCCAGGACCACTAGATCCACAGCAGCCAGGGGATCATCCTTACCCCCGCCGGGAACTTCCACGGACCTCCGGTCCTACTTTCCGCCGACGGACATGCCTCCCACCGGACCAGCCAAGATGGCGCCGGACACATCCGCGGCCTACAAGCGCGGCTCCGCTCGAATCCCCCCATCGCCTCACTCACCATACAGGCAGCTCACGGACCGTGAATCAGCCCAGACGGGCAGCGCAGCTGAGCCTCCTCTGTCAGGAATGGTGAGTCCTAACCCAGAACCCACCATACATGAGGCAGCGCCACAGGCCGCACAGGACGCCATGATGGTCCTCCCCCTGCAGCAGTATACACAATGCTCAGAGGCATATCCTCGCCTACTGAGAACAGCATCGGATCCCTGCATGCAGAGCATAGAGCCATACTCACCGACCCCATCAGACTTCTCTGCGGACTTTCCAGCTCTACCAAACCCCATGTACCCAGTCACCCGAATCCCACCAGAGCCCGCACTGAGCCCAGCACCCTCCAGTCACAGGGACTCTGACTCACCACCCTTAAAAACGCAAAAATTAACCTCCTCATGGGCTAACAGCTCACCCACAGAAAAGACAGTACCACAGACCACCTATGCTAAAAAAGTGGGTACACCAGACCCCCACCCCCAGAGGTTGGATAAAGCACGGGCCCCCCCACACGCTCAAGCTCCATTTTGGAACGAATCGTGGGATCCCCCATCCAGATCTGCACAGCAGCTCACAGACCCCCTACCTCCACGTACAACCTCAGAGCAGGATCACCCGGTACCAGCTCACACCCAATCGGTACCCCCACAATGGCAAACATATTTACAGGCGATCCCCACTAAAGAGGACTTCAGACAGCTGATAGAAGACGTAAAGTCCACTTGTCGCTCAGAAATACAAGTACTTCAGTCAGGCCTTAAACACCTAGCAGACAGAGTGGAGATGGCTGAGGAAGAGATCCAAGAAACTAAACTGGCAGTTCACAGAACCCAACTTCAAGGAGCAGACCACCACACTATGTTACGAGAAATGCAGCGGCATGTAGAGGACCTAGATAATAGGGAACGAAGAAACAACATACGAGTGAGGGGGATACCAGAAGTCGAAGGTCCAGAGGACATTCAACATACACTACAGGACGTGTTCAATAATCTTCTAGGTGAACCCATTACCAACTTTATAGAAATGGATAGAGCCCATAGAGCCCTGCGCCCCAAGGGCTCCACCTCACAACCGAGGGACATTATCTGCAGGATTAATTCATACCCCCTGAAGGAAGACATCATGAGGCAAGCCCGACTGGCCCGTAAAGTAACCTATAAAGATGCCCATGTACAACTATATCCAGATCTTTCATGGATCACATTGCAAAAACGAAGACTCCTCCAACCACTGCTGCGTCTATTGCAGGACGAAAACATCAACTATAGTTGGGGATTCCCCTTCAGCCTCACAGCCAAAACCCAAGGCAAATCTGCTGTCTTAAGATACCCGGAGGACATAGAAACCTTTTGTGAAACCATCGGAATCTCCGTCCCTCGACTCCCAGATTGGGATCTGGTCATCACCCCGCCTGCACCGCCCACAATATGGCAGAAGGTGCCTTCTTCCAACCGATTCCGGAGCAGAGAAGCACCCCGCAAGAGCACCAAGCAAAAGAATGGTTGACTCCAGTGAAAGTCTTCGCATTTTAAATCATCTATTGATGAACAGTTTTTTCCGCCCGGTCCCGCGGGTGATCTAGCCCTGGACAATGTAGCAAATTTAGTCCCCCCTTATATGCGCCCTAGTTTTATACCTTAGTCTACAACATGGGCATGTCTCAGTAGAGACCCGAGAGAATAGGAACTCCCACTCCTAGTCACCCCTCTCCTGGTTAAATGTTAGCAATGTTAGTTGTTTTACAGCTCATGTTATATATGACCAACTTTGGGCACCGGTGCATCCGACCGACGGGCCCCTCGGGACCTTTGTTGGGAGGATCCCTGGAATCCCACACCGACCTAGGCCCTTTAGCCTCTCAAGGTCGAGACATGTTAACTATACAAGTTTATAAATGTTCTGCATGTACGAATTACCTTTTCTTCTTCTCACCCTCTTTCTTCTCTTTTCTTCTCCCACCCACCCCTCCACTACCGTATGACATACTCCACAATCGGTGGAGCCTGAATGGTTCTCCTCTCGAGGACTGCGTATCGTCAACCCACAACCTCCGAAACTTCTCCTCCACATCAGGTAAGGCATACCCCCTCACTAATTCGGTACCATGGCCAAGATCTTATCACTAAACGTACACGGCCTAAACTCCAATAAAAAAAAGACACTTGGCGTTGAGAGAATTTAAACAATCAGGGGCAGACATCATTTTGGTCCAAGAGACACACTTTGACAAAGGGGGTTCATTTACATTCGCCTCTAAACAATATTCCCAAATATACCACTCCTCAGGTCTGCACAAAAGAGCGGGGGTTGCAATCCTCATTAAGAACGGGGCCCCCTTCACCTGCACAACTCAGTACAGTGATCCGCACGGCCACTTTGTTATCCTACAGGGACACTGGCAACAACAAGCAATCACCCTCTGCGCCCTATATGCCCCCAACGTTAAACAACACAACTTTCTGTCTAAAGTACTCACTCGCCTCTTTAAACTCGAACACGGGATGCTGGTGATAGGGGGTGACTTTAACCTACTCCACTCCACACTAATGGATCGCCAGGTGGTGAACCCCAGGGCGACATCAGCTCGAGCCCTCCGAGACTCGAGGCTTTTTCGTAAACTCACTAGAAGATATGCTCTCTTTGACGCCTGGAGGGCTCTCCACCCTGGCGATAGACAATACACGTTTTACTCGGCCCCCCACCAGACACATTCACGTATCGATTATTTTTTTGTAAATAACCACACGCTTAGAAACACACGAGAGGCACAGATACTTCCGATCTCGTGGTCTGACCACGCGCCTATTTTAATCAAACTGGCAATAGGATCCCCCAACTGTAGACCTTATAATTGGAAATTAAATACATACCTTCTTCAGCATCCCCCATCGCAAATGGAACTTCTCACCACCCTGAAACACTATTTCACAGAAAATAACACTCCTGACGTATCCACTCCCATACTCTGGGAAGCCCACAAGGCAGTATTTAGAGGCAGGTGTATAGCACTGTCATCTGCCATGAAAAAAGATGCCCAAATCACTAAAATTCAAACTGAAAAAGAACTTAGAACATTAGAAATTCAACTGCAAAAAGCTCCTACATTATCCCTTCTCAAGAAAATCATACACTTGAGATCCATTCTGAGTGATCTGGCAATGGGGCGAGTGGAAAAGGCTATCATTAGGCTTAGACAAAAGTACTACGACAAGGGCAACAAAGCTCATTCCCTACTAGCGAGAAAATTACGAGACAATGCGCACATGAACACGCCATACCAGATTAAAAATAAACAAGGCTCCCTGATGTCCCACCCCAAAGATATTGTCAATACTTTTGCAGATTACTATCAGGAACTCTACAATAATCCTAACATACCTAGTAAACCCCTACCTCCCGACCTACACCAACATATGCAGCAGTACCTAGCACAGAGTGGAGTCCCACAAATACAAACATCGGATCTAGCAACTTTAAACATGCCGATTACCGAAGAAGAAATAGAACAGACCATTAAAACCCTCCCATCACACAAAGCCCCAGGTCCGGATGGACTGCCTTATGAATACTATAAGGCCTTTCTACCTATCCTACTACCCCATATGTGCAAACTTTTTAATGCCTTCTATCGAGACTCTCCCATCCCCCCTGATATGCAGCGATCATTTATCACTGTGATCCCTAAACCAGATAAGGATCCCACCCTATGCGCCAACTACAGACCCATCGCCTTACTGAATTCGGACCTGAAAATCTTTACAAAGCTGTTATCAATCCGCTTGAACATGATCCTCCCATCCCTTATCCATAAGGATCAAGTGGGCTTTGTCCCCCTTAGGCAAGCAGGAGATAACACCAGAAAGGTGATTGATCTGATAGACGTGGCAAATAGAGAGAAATCAGAATCCTTGCTGCTTAGTTTAGATGCCGAAAAGGCCTTTGACCGCCTTGGGTGGCCTTTCTTATTTGCAACACTACAGCATACGGGGTTCCAAGGACCCTTTATGAGAGCCATACAACACCTATATTTCAAGCCCTCTGCTCAGGTCAGGACACCCTTTGCCATCTCAAATACCTTCCCAATAACCAATGGCACTCGACAGGGATGCCCACTATCACCATTACTATTCGCACTATGCGTCGAACCACTGGCCGCTTCCATTCGAGGCAACCAAAATATACGGGGAATCTCAGTCAGGGGTCGGGAGTACAAGATCTCGCTCTTCGCTGACGACGTGATCCTCACTTTGACCCAACCCAGAATTTCTCTCCCAAACCTACATGCAGAACTTAGTCGTTATGGAGCCCTATCAGGCTATAAAATTAACACATCTAAGTCAGAAGCCCTCCCAATCAATATCTCGGACGAAGAAACAGCA
This sequence comes from Lithobates septentrionalis, assembly GCA_037952835.1. Lineage (NCBI taxonomy): Eukaryota > Metazoa > Chordata > Amphibia > Anura > Ranidae > Lithobates > Lithobates septentrionalis. Next base: position 1,466,233 of record JBBDGP010000671.1, on the reverse strand, counting down.
CACTTAAAAACCAATTTTAGCTATCACTGGAAAGATACCTCCTTGAAATATTTAGGAGTACATATCACCCCACAGTTTAACACCCTATATCAGGAGAACTTCCCCCCCCTTTTCCGCTCCATCAGAATCCTGCTCACTAATTGGAAAAAACACCATATCTCCCTGTTGGGCCGGATTGCATCTATTAAGATGACGATCCTCCCGAAATTATTGTACCTCTTCCAAACATTACCAATTCCTGTCCCCCCCAAGCATTTGAATAAACTCCAATCTGATCTCCTTAAATTCACCTGGAATTATAAGAGACACAGAATCCCTCAATCAGTAATGATGGCAGCACGCTCAGACGGTGGTCTTGCCTTCCCCAATCTTACCAAATATTATCAAGCAGCCCAACTCCGAGCGAGAGCATCATGGTTCACGCAAAGATCTTATAACAGATGGACAGAGATAGAAAAAATATGGCTAGCCCCAACCCACCCTAACAGCTTGCTATGGAGTGCGGGGGCAGAGGTGCCCCCCGAGAGACTATTGGGACCTATGACTCAACTCCGACGCTTATGGAACAAACTATTCCGCTCACATACATTGGCCTCAGAAAAATCAGTCCTAACATCGTTCGTTTGTAACCCCAAAATTCCAGACAGCCTCACCCACCAGATGTCATACCCGTGGACATCACGAAATCTCTTCCACTACAAAGCCCTGGTAGATCCCAGATCCCGCAAATTGCTATCTTACCCTGACCTACAGACTAAGTTTGACCTACCGCAACAAGCGTTCTACAGCTACATGCAAATACGCCACTATGCCATGTCTATAGCGCCTGACCTACAGTTCTCCCCCCCATCACCCTTTGAAACTCTAATCCTGGCGGGCACGGCCCAGAAAGGGTTAATCTCTGATATCTACAAAATACTAAATGCTTACCCAATAGAACTCAAAGGTAAACATAACTATATGATTAAATGGGAAAAAGCTCTCGGTGAGGAACTTCCCATGGAGCAATAGCAGGCGGTATGGACACAGGCAGCAAAAAGTTCCCTCTGCACTCTATACAAAGAAAATACCTATAAAATTCTCCTCTACTGGTACATGACTCCGGATACCCTTCATGCCATATACCCGTCTAGTTCAGATCGCTGCTGGCGATGTCAAAAAGACAGAGGGACCCTCCTTCACATATATTGGGACTGCTCACTGATAACCCCATTCTGGGATAAGGTTCAACAACTACTGGTTCGCTTATTGGAGACACAGATCCCTATGACCCCCAAATTCTTCCTTTTAGGAATCTCACAATTAAAGATCCCCAAGGTTCAAAAAAAACTTATACGTCACATCCTCACAGCAGCACGTTGTCTTATTGCTCTACACTGGAAAAAAACCCTCCCCCCCACACTTGAAGCCTTATACACTAGAATCAAAGATGTGGAGTTGATGGAGAAGATGACAGCCCGGATACAGGACAGGTTGGAGGTACATAATAAAGTATGGGAGCTGTGGCATCTTCGAGAGGACCCACCATGAACAAGTAAACGAATTATACAATCATCCCCCTTCCCTTCTCCTTTCATCTTCTTCTTTCCCCCCCTCTTTCACTATCCTTCTACTCTACTTTGAGTGTTTCAGTTTCTTGCTTAGTTATAAGCAAACTAGAAGATGAAAATAAAATAGGAGCTAAAAGAAAGGAAGGAGGAGAGAGAGAGCCTAGTATATTTGTACTCTTTGTTTCTCCTTTTATTGTATGACAGACTCTTGTCGCTTATTACCTTTATTATATTTTGTACTTCTGTACCGCAAAATATTATAATAAAAAGTTATTTGAAAAAAAAAAAAAAAAAAACAGCAGCCTGCAAAACCTTGCGGCCAAAAGAAGCATCCGCAGATGCCAAAATATCTACTTTATAGAATTTAGTGAAGGTATGCACCGACGACCAAGTGGCCGCCTTGCAAACCTGTGATATTGACGTTTGATGACGGAAGGCTCAAGAAGTACTAAACACACGAGTAGAATGCACCGTGACAGGGAAAGGAGGAACCCGACCTTTAATAGAATAGGCCTGAGTCACAGTCTGTCTGATTCATCTGGAGATGGTAGTCGAAGATGCGACCAGCCTTTTCCTTGGTCCTTGTGTAACCAAAAATTGAGTCTGACCTCCAGAAGGATTCCAGATACACCCGAATCGCACAAATCACATCCAAGTTATGCAAAGCAAATTCCTTGGGATGAGCCTGCTTGGGACACAAGGACAGCAACAGAATGTCCTCATTCAAATGGAAGTCAGAGGCAACCTTGGGCAAAAATGACGGACAGGGGGCGAAGAACCACTTTATCCCTATGGAGTACTAAATAGGGACTACGACAGGATAATGCCGCCAACTCCGAAACCCTGCGGGCCGAGGTAATAGCCACCAGGAATGCCACCTTCTGGGACAACGTAGGTAAGGGAATCTCCTGAATATTCTCAAAAGGAGGTTTCTGGAGAACTGATAGCATCAAGTTTAAATCCCATGGCGGCAAAAGAGACCGTAAAAATGCAGCCACATGCCGGACTCCTTGAATAAAAGGTATGAACTAAAGAGTGAGTGTGGATAGGGGTCACTGAAAGAAGACTGCTAAGCTTGATGGTGCTCAAAGCCAACTTCTGCTCAACGCCCTGTTGAAGAAAAGCTAAGATCTGAGCCACAGAAAAGGATCGAGGATGAACGCCAATCGACTCACACCAAGAAAAGTACGCTTTCCGCGTACGATGGTATCTCTTACTAGAAGTCGACTTCCTCTCCTTCAGCATAGTAGGGATCACTGATCCAGACACACCTTTATTTCTCAGTACCTGGCTTTCAATGGCTAGGCCATTAAAACCAGTCACTGTGAAGCAGGATGGAAGATCAGCCCTCGGCACAACTGGTTTTAGATGTAGCTTCCAAGGGATGTTTACGGCCACCAGAAGATTTTCGCTCTTGATGCTTCGTAGGCACCGCAGAAGAGGAAGGCGTTGGCTCCGCAGTGGCACTAAGACGACTGTGGCGTCTACCCGAGGAACTCGAGAGATTGCCACAAGCCTCAGTTACTTCCCGTTGAACTGAATCTGCTGAAGGGGCCGACGTTTGAGAAGAAAAACTACTAACCTGGTCAGCATTCACTCCAGAGTCAGACCCAGGTAGCCCAATTTCCTGGATAGGGCTAGAGGGGACCTTGGGTAGTTCGGATGTCACCCGAACCTTTACAGGAATTATACCCATACAAGGAGACACAGGGCCCCCCAAAGTGGACAAATTCTGTCCCCCTTCTTTGGTACTCCCAAAAGGTTCAATTTGTGGACCCCCTTGACGTTCACGAAGGAGGTCCATGAATCTGGAAACCAGCGAAGATGTCCCCCCACCCCAGCAATGGGTGAGGGCAGACCTACATGCTGAAAGAGTCTTGTCAGTTGATCAGGAGAAGCCTGCTCTAGGCTTAAAAGACCAAGATTGCTTGGAACTTCCCGGGGAAGACTTGAGAGATCTGTTTCCTTTATCTGCAGTCCCGGGAGCCCAGAGGAATTTCTTATGGGCTGAGAAAGAAGGCCCCCGTCTGCAACGAGGCTCCTTCCCTTTGCTAGATTGAGGCAGGAAGCTACTCTTTCCCCCGTGACACCCTTAACGAGGTCATCCAGGGTAGCCCCAAACAGGCGGTCGCCTTGAAAGGGCAGATTAATGAGAGCTTTTTTTAGAGGCTTGGTCTGCCGACTAATTCTTAAGCCACAGCACACGCCTAATCACCACTGCTGAATTAGAAATCTTGGACAGCACAGGAGCTACATCCAAGGCTGCATCACAAATATACTGTAGCCCATGGACCAACCGGTCTGCTAAATCAACATAAGCAGCGGGAACCTGCTCACTACCCAGACCCTGGCGCAAAAGCTTGGCCTATTCAGATAAGGACTGCGACACCAGGGCCGAGGTCAAGACTGGACGCAATGTCGACCCAGCCATAGTAAACATGCTGTGTGCCACAGCCTCCGCTTTCCTGTGAGCCGGGTCCTTAAAGGACGGGGATTCCTCTACTGGGATCATGGTTGCTTTATTCAACCTGGAAACAGGAGGGTCCACCACTGGTGGGGTAGTCCACTTTTTTAAAAGTGATTCTTCAAAAGGGGTAGCGTACTGAGAAACGTTTGGGGACCACAAAGGTTGATTTTGGTTGTTCCCATTCCTTATAGGTAAACCTATCAAAATAAGGCAGATAAGGAAACACCCGTGGTGTGCGAGGTGGCTTATGCGTACCAAAGGACACAGCCACATCTCCCATCTTTAGAGTCTCCTGCTCCGCAGTAACAAGTGCATCCACCAGCGCTTTTTCGCTCGCTGAAGAGACCGCAGAGTCTGCCGTGATGTCATCAGACCACCCAAAAATGTCCGCTGGCCATTTGACATGCTGAAGCATGCTGCCAGGATCCTCTCTGTGCCTTCAACATTGCTGCACCCTCTGCAAGGGGACCCCCCTTCCAAAAAGGTACTGTACTCCACCAGGCAGGGTGAACATTTAAGGGGACATCGCTGTACACTCTGCACTTGGACCCCCAAACTGCACACTACCTCACACAGCAGGGCATGCACCTAGGGATCTCTGCTGCACCCTCTGCACTGGAACCACCCCAATACCACCAGGGCAGGACACACACTACCCAGAAGGGAAATGGCAGGGGAGATCCCCAGGGGTCTCTGCTGCCTGCCCTGGGACTCCCCCCAATCCGTGGGGGGAGGGGGAAGCCCAGTTTAACCAGGGGAGTTTAGGATGGGAGGAGAAATCCTGCAGGCAGGTCCGCCCATCCCTGGAGGGTACCCGCATCCACCCCAAACCGCACAAAGGGGAAAGGGGGAACTGGACTTACCGATCCATGGTGCAGGTGACCCTCCAGACAGAACTCCTCGCCACCAAAGTGGGGGGCTGTGGGCCAAGGGACCGCTGCGACTCGGTCCAGAGCCCGTTTGTATGTGACCCTGCGGGATGTTTAACTCGCGGGCCAGCCTCCGTCCGTTAAGGCTATGTCGTGGCCGACCTAGCATGTAGCTGCAGTCTGCACACACTTGCTGGCCGGACTGGGGAGACCACTGGATCTACATTATCCAGCAGGTTGCCCAGCCCGGTAGTTGATTGCAGATCTCCCAGGAGAAAATGCATGGAAAAAAAAAAAAAAAAAGACAAAAAAGTAAAAGTTTGCTAGGACCCAAAGATCCCAGCAAGGAGCTAGGTCCTTACTCCTGACTAGTCAGAAATAAATTGAATACCTTAGAGCAGGGAGGGCGTTATATAATGACTGAGGACAGCCCATGCGTAGCCAGGTGTTTTATGTTCTGCCTAGTCCTACTCCTGCAGAGGCGATATAACCCAATGGTCAAGATTAAGGAGGCGCTTGGGGCTGTGCCATGGCTCTGGACCTGGAAAGTGCTCTGCAGCTAACACGGTACACTAAGGTGTTAGCTCATTTGGTGTGTGTGTATATACCGCCCCAAAGACGCTGCTTGCAGGACTTTTTTTTTCTCTGTCCTGCAAGCGTACCGCCCCCGTGTGAAAGCACTCAGGCTTTTACACTGGGGAGGCTTGAGAGGCACTTTTCAGGTGCTATTTTTAGCGCTAAAACGCCTGAAAAGTGCCCTCAGTGTGAAAAGGGTCTTACAGGAGTGAATTTAAAAGTTTAGAACAATGAACCGTTTGGGGGGGGGGGGATATAAATGTAGTATGCAATATTGCATATTGACCTGGCATTTACCACTTCTCAGGTACCGACCAGTACAGTGGCCACATTTTTCAGCCTGTCAGATTTTGTCAGGGTAGATTTTTGGTAGCAGGACTTGATTTTGCACCTGTGCCTGCTGGGCACCTGAAAATCCTGGGATTTGATGCCGATGGGCCAAACAATCAAAGCATGTAGCTTTACACAGTGTGCAGTACTCAGGCAGTGAAATCCCTACCTGTGTGTTAGAACACATACACATGTGCCATGTTGTCAGCCTCCCACCTACCCTTTCTCATCAAGTGCTGCATTCTATTATGATGCAGATTCTCACAAGAGGACCACCATAGTCAGCAACTTTGGACCTTATTTTATGTATGCTAGTTACTGACCTACACTATTCTATGCAGTCTCGCCATGGTTACCTGAAGAGATACCTTGCTCCATTGCTGCTCCCTCAATGCAGAATATCAGCAGAAATGTGGTGACTGCCACTAGCAATCAATAGAACTGAATTTCAGTCAAATCGAGTAAAATGAGACCGCATGGACTCCATACTTGGGCAACCATATTGAACATGCGGCTTTCCTTAAAAAAAAAAAAAAAAAAAGAAGAAGAAGAAAACCTTCCTCTCACTTTAAAGATTCAATTTTAGTTAAAGTAGGTAAAGTACAACTGCGAAGGGAAATCTAAAATTTGGGGTCGTCATCAGAACTGGAATAGAGTGGAAATCTTCTAATGGAGGACAGGAATGCCCTCACTTTGGAGGCATTTCCCCTCAATTCCGGGTGTGTCTATGGACAGAAAGTGAAGGTAAATCTCCCCAATGGGACACAGAAAAAAAAACCTGACGGGTTATTATCCTCTCTTAATCTATCCAAAAATAATAAAAAGGTTTTGTCTTTAGCTCTACTTTAATCTAGAACTGGTCATCCATGTTACCAAAGAGAAGCCTTATTGACACTTCTGAATTGTTAAAGGAGAACTAATGATTTTTTTTTGTTTAATACAAAACAAATGTGAGTTTAAAATAATGCATGCATGCAATCCTGAAAAATGATGCACCTTGGGGCTTTTTCAATGGGTTTCCCAGCTGATTTCACATCTCCCTCTTAGGTTGGCTTCACAATGCCCTGCTGCACTTTTGCTAAAGAGCAGCTAACCTGTGGTTTTCAAGCAGGTTGGCTGCGCTTTTCCATAGATTTCTTTGTGAGTCCTCAGTTTTGTAGCATGCAATGAAGAGTAACCGAGACAGTTTACGGAGGGTGGCCTGTGTTCTATATTGTACTCAAAGATATGGAATATACAAGCAGGTCACTTATTTTAATCATACAGTACAGGACAGAGGCAGCTTCTTCATACACCAGGGGATGTCCTCAAGCAATGAATATAAAGGTGAGCAACAACTAAGCAAACAGAACTATGCCAAGAGGGGTTAAAAACCCAAAATTCAGTGTGCCGCTACAAGAACCTTGTGGCCGAACGTTGCATCCGCAGAAGACTGGATAGTAAAACTTCGAAAAAGTACGAACAGAAGACCAGGTTGCAGCCTTATAGAGGCTTTTGACTTAAAGACCCAGAATACGCCAAGATATGATGGAGTGGGCGAGTAACAGCACAGTAGGAGGTTTTTATTTAGGGAGTATAGGCTCTTATAATGAAGTTTCTTATTCACCGTGCAATGGGTAATGGGTGCTGCCTGGAAGAGGTCATGTGTTCCTCTTGTCTCAGAAAGGCAATTTCTGACCTTGTAGATTCCATGCAAAAAGAGGTAATTCAAGGCATTCTGCAAATCTGACTGTCCTTGGACAGTTTTTGGTTGATTTAAAAAAAGAAAGTGGTGGGGTAGTAGAGTTTTGAATCTTGTATATTTTGAAAATCACCACAGGTCTGAGACACACAGGAGATCCATACTGTAACAGACACCACCCTACTCTTAGGAGTGCACCCTTTCATTGTAAAAAGGGCTTTGGGGAAAGCTTGGTGGCATAAAGAAAGGGCTGAACTTAAGTTTTTGAAGTTGAAATATGGTTAGAGCATGCAGGTGCTCTGCATTTAGAGGAGCTAGGGGCTCCTGAGGAGGCGATTCAGGAAGCAAAACCCTCGCACCTGTAACCTCTTCAAAAAGTTGGTCAAGTACCTCACCAAACAGATGTCATCCCTGGAAGGTCATAAATGTGAGGGGCTTTTTACAGGCATCTTCTGCTGTCCAAGCCTTTAGCCATAAGATTCTGCACATATGGAGATTAGAGCTATAGAGCTCAGGGTATTTGTCTCATGATGCATTACAGGGTATCTACACAAAAAATGATTGCAAGAAGGCAATTGATGTAATTGCACAGTCCTGAAATACAGGGTCACAATGGTTATTCATGGTCCTAGTCGAGTTAGCTGCAGTTTAAACACAGCAGTTACAGAAGAGCTAGTTACAGGGCTGGGCTTGCCAGGTAAAATAGCGCTTTTAAAAGAGCCTCAAATTTTAAGCAGAATCCTTGTAAAAGGAACATCTTCAATAGGTACAGTGAGATGTCTGTTTGGAAAACCACATCCACATGAATAGCCCATTTTTTTTGCAAACTTTACCCACTGAATAGAATTCAGCAAGGGAGTGGAAATCCTTTCAGGAGTGACCCAATTGCTATAAACTGCACTTTCTATCTGTTCATGAACAGGAAATATTCTGCGCGTTTTTGTAGGTCTCTGTGCACAAAGGAGCATGGTGAGATGGAGGAGAGTTAATTTGCACAATGACAAAGACTTTTGTGCAAATAGGGAATGAGCTAATCAATGTTAGCAAGCATGTTGCATGAAGTTTCATCTTTAATATAGTGACAATGTGGGAGAGAAAAATTTCCTGCAGCTTCCTCCAACACTGCCTTAACATCCTCTTCATTCCCTTCTGATTTTGCACTGTCTAGGACCACCATATTAGGATCTGACAGATTGAGGAACGGGAGTAGGAGAAGAGATGGGGCATTTCTGAGCTCTGGAAAATGGTGGTTGCATTATGATCTTTTTGATGGAATTGTGACAAGAATGCAGAAAAGTAGTTTTTTTGTCAAGTACGTAGCTTGTTGCGTGCCTAAAATAGAGTTAGATACCGAGATCGGTGTTAAAATTGGGTCCAGTTCCGGTGAAAGGGACACATCACCACTCTGGGGCCGAGTGATGTGCGGGCCTTCGGCCAAGAAAATGTTTGTCTGCTGTTTAGAATTGGCTCTCTTTCACCTGGTCTCTGCCATAGCTTTAAGTGAGGGTATTCCCTCGTGGAGTACCTATTAGGGGGCTCTAGGTGAATGTGGCTTTAAAGTGTGCGACAAGTGCTGTGAAGAAACACCTGGTCATCCACAGGAGCCTTGGCTCTGAGTGGTTGAATTTTAGTTAAACCAAATTGTACACACGCTGCGCTTATCAAAATAAAAATAAGAAATTTCCACTAAAATATTAATAAAGTGATATTGTGCTTAACATATACAAAACCTATTAATACTATACTATACGTTAATGTGCAATAAATTTCAATGAATGAATAAATAGGTAAAAGTGCTCCAATAAGCCTGTGTATTGCAAATATTCCACAAAGCTTGTGCAATTTTCAAACATTAATAGATAATTCAACACAAACATCCATGCGATTTAGTGTTGCATCCAAGCATATCAGTACTGCATCTATGCAATATGGTGTTAGTGCAATGTTCGAACAATAAAAAGTTAAAAAATACAAAAAAACGCATCCATGCGATTTAGTGCTACATCCATGTGATTCTATGCAATTCAGTGCTGTGTTGCTGTGCAATGATCAAATTAAACAGTCTTGAGCGCCTTGTTACTGTGAGTACCCATTGTGGGATTTGTTTATGATTTTAATAAATTTAGTACATACTGCACCATGAAGTCCTTTTTATGTTGATATATTGAGGTACAAACGGAACTGCTGTGAGGAACAGAGGCACCAGTGCAAATCTATCCAGGACCCTGCATATAACATCGAACCCAGAGAGGTTCTAAGGCGCATTCTGACCCAGCTTAAATGCAAGGTCGCACGCCCTAAGGTGAGGGGCTATCACCTGGGGGGGAGCACTTGTATGAGCACACAGCACTTTAGTTTGTGTTCACCATAACACATGAATGGATTGTGGAAGATCTGTGGACTGGTAATTTGATCATTGCACAGCAACACAGCACTGAATTGCATAGAATCACATGGATGCAACACCAAATCGCATGGATGCGGTTTTTTGTATTTTTTAACTTTTTATTGTTTGAACATTGCACTAACACCGTATTGCATAGATACAGCACTGAAATGCATGAATGCAACACTAAATCGGATGGATGTTTGTGTTGAATTATCTATTAATGTTTGAAAATTGCACAAGCTTTGTGGAATATTTGCAATACACAGGCTTATTGGAGCACTTTTACCTATTTATTCATTCATTGAAATTTATTGCACATTAACGTATAGTATAGTATTAATAGGTTTTGTATATGTTAAGCACAATATCACTTTATTAATATTTTAGTGGAAATTTCTTATTTTTTATTTTGATAAGCGCAGCGTGTGTACAATTTGGTTTAACTATTTTGCATGGTTATGAGACATGCGTAACGTTAGCAGCTGATCATTTGCAAAGATATACTATTTTGGAGACCAGATTTGGTCAATTACCTGGAGGCTCACAGGACTACAAATTAGCATTCTGGTTAAATTTTAGTACCAACTTTGAAAAACTTTCACTGTGAAGTGAATAAACATAGCTCCTATTTTGCAGCAAGGTCAGAGATACAGAGTGACCCTGTCCAGGAAGCTGGACTGTACATACAGTCCAGGCTTCGTCCTTCACGGTGGGTCTTCAGGGACTAGTTTCCAAAGCGATGGACCATGACCCTGGACCTATATAGCATCCTGCGGCTAACTCAACACTTTGCACCAAATGCCAAGGATGCAGGATCTAGTGCCCAAAGCAAACATTACAGGCCATTACAGCATAGGGTCCAGGTATGGCTCCCAAGGTTTTACCAGGGTTCTGGATACAGTGTTCCTGTGTAGGCATTAGAAGAACGTGAGGGTTGAAGAATTTTAAGAAAATAATAAAAAAAAAATAATAGTATACTAAAAAAGCTTATTTTTCTGTTACAAAGAAGAAGTCCTTCACCTTCAGACACTAGCAGAAAACGTAGGATTCTTGGAATGGGCTAGGGTTATAGGAGATGCACCCCAAAATCTTGCCAGGGTTCAGTCACCTGAAGGTACAAGCCTATAACCCATGGTTTATGAATAAGATGCCTCTGTGAAAACTTATTATAAACCTTCCTATCTGCACTTTGCGTTTTTTCATCTGCATAGAATGTACACTGATCATTTCATTGTGTCATTTGCTGCCCTGTACACACAGGCTATAGTAGAGGAGATTTTTACATTCTTATTCGGAAGTTTCGGTTTGTAGATGCTGATTTCCTGCCTGGCCTATTGTAATAATATGGGTGTTCAGGTGCTCTGTTATCCTGGGTGGAGGTCATATGAAGGTTATGCTTTATGCTACATGCGGGCCTGGTACCATATATCTGTGACCAATCACAGTGATGAGGTCATTGTGATCTCTGTGATTGGTCACAGTGATCACATGGTAAAAGGCCACACAGTGGATCTGTACCATGATTTATAGTCATAGAAAAGGCACATTGTTAAAATGCAGTTAGTAACTGATGCTTGAAAATTTCTACTTCAAGAATCATCATGGACATGAAAGCTTTAGACCAATTCACTACACAATATAAAATGTGTTCTTTATGAATAAAGTCAAGAGAAGTAAGGAAAGGTAGCATAAAAAGGCATTTGTAAATTTCTACCTTAGTGCAGCAATAGCATCTTCTACAGAACGTGCTTCCACTTCCCCTTCTTCCAGTACACGACGATTTATATTTTCTTCTAATGGCATGTCTAGGTGAGTCTTGGGTTTTTCAACAGTTCCTGGAAATAAATTATCAATTTGTTTGACATAGTTTGAATGAGAAACTACAGCACATCGGTCTACCATATGCAGCTCTAACCTTTCTCGGCTTCCTCTTTCTTCAGCGTTTCTTCTATCTGAGACCTTGTCACTTTTGCAGGAGGTGCAGATTTTGCCTGTTTACTCTTCAACCTGGCATCTTCTTCATCTAGCAAACGCTGGCTTTCCTTTTTCCTTTCTAACATCTCCAGGCGACGTTTTTCCCTTTCATCCTGACAAAGACACATTTTATAAATGGCAAAACCCAATATTTTTAGAAGATCAATAAAAAGAATATTTTGATCAATATTTAAACTATTAATACTGCTCACTTGGAGTGAAAGTTTTAAGATTTAATTTTTAAAGCTAAACAAAAGTATTTGTAAAGCTTTTGGTTATACAGGTGTGTGACCCCAGTCCGCAATGCTGGCAAAGAGGAGAGCAGCTACTTGGACCCATCTGTCACTTTTACTGCTTCCACTGCTGTCCTTGTTCATGTTTGAGTCAGGAGATGATTCTGTGCCTGTTCAGTGACAGAGATAATACGCAGGCACAGCTGCAAGAAGAGGCTGCTACTGGAGAAATCGGAGCAGCCAGTATTAAGCTTGCCTTCTATCCAATAGGAACACAAAGGATGTGGACTGCCATGATTGTAAGAGGTATAGTTTGAGCCAGGGCCTGAACTCCTGCTTTGTCTAGCGGTAACTTTTATTGATGAGCCACAGGGGATGTTGGACAGCTCTCTGGACAATTCCTTGAATGATCGCTGCTTCGAACCTTGTTTGTCTTGAACGTTGAACCCTTTATCTTCCCATGAACTTCCCGATTTAAGCCCATCTCTGCATTTATGCACTTCCTGTTTGCCAGATAATTGGAGAGGGGTCTGGCTGCAGACTGGAGCTCCACTCCACTTTTTATTTTTATGAACTTTAATGTAACAAACATTCAATAGACAACTCATGGAAGTCAAATGTTTCTGGTCACATCTGCATTTCCGAATGGTATCTGGCTGTAGACTGGAGCTCTACTCTCCACAGGAAACATGTGACCTTCACTGTGTTTTATTTTTTTAAAATCAACTTTAACCCTTTCGCTGCCAGAGCTGTTTTTGTAGACATGTTTAAAAAATTATTTTCGGCCTGAAGATTACAACCCCCCCCTCCCCCCCCAAATATTACATATTTTCTGAAAGCAGACACCCTAGAGAATAAAATAGTGGTAGTTCCAATTTTTTTATGTCACACGATATTACTGCAAAGGTCTAGGAAATGCAAAATTTCAGTAAAGCACACACTAAAGTGAATTTTAGGGCAAACAAACTCAATGAATTACCCACATTTTCAGTAAAATATAAAAGACAAAGACAAGGTTGCACCAAGTAAATAGATACCCAACATGTCAAATATTAAATTTGCGTATGCCCGTGAAATGGTGACATGCTTCAGTATCCTATATTTTCTATAGGCAACGCTTTATAGGGTATAGGTCAGTTTAGTATTACGAAGGAGGTCTGGTGCTAGAAATATCACTCTCACTCCGGTGCGTGCGGCGACATGTAACATGTGTACTGTAATCAATGTTTTTAAACCCCCCAAATACCACTCCTTCCCTGCCTTGACAGTCCCCCAACCCACCCAAATACCACCCCTCCCCCCACTGACAGACCCTCACAGGGGGTGCCTGGCTTCAGTAGAGCCCAGAGGAGACAAGCAGGGTCTTTTAGACCATGGAGGTCTCATTAAAGAGAACCCATCAGTGAAAAAAAAAAAAAAGATATATATTTTACACCCAAGCACATAACCCAACCCCCCCCCCCCCCAAATAAAATTTAGAAGCCCACCCCCACATATACACACGTATGAACATAAACACATACATCGGAGGCACTTATGCTTAAAAACCCCACAACATTTTGACAAAAGAGGAACAGGGCTTTCTGACATGCCACTACCTTCAGACTCCCCCCCCCCCCCCCCCACACACAACTGTATTTCTATTTGCCAATCATAATAATGATCTGTCCTCACTGACCAATAAAATATGCAGGAGACAAGGAGGAGACAAGGAGGAGAAATAAAGCCATCATCAGGAAATGTCATATATATACATACACATATATATACACACACATATACATGCTAGCAAGTCGAGCAACCCCCCCCCCCCCCAACTGACAATGCTGCAATCCAAATTTGTCCCTGTGCTCCTTCATCCAGAGTGGGGGCACACTAATACATAAGGTGTGTTACTGGCCAGAACGCCAGGTGAAAACAGAAGGAAGAAAGCCTAAAAAGAGAAAACGAATACAGCCACCACATCTAATGATTGGTAAGCTGCAATATAATACAGTTTTGGGTTTAATAATGCTTTAATGCACTTCTGTAAAAAAAAAAAAAAAAAACACACCTGTTGATGAGATAGGCTATTTATGTTATATGGTAATACACAACTTGGAGAAGATACCCCTATGCATTATTTAAAAACAGCTTTTCAGGTAATACCTATTCCACAGGTCACTGTCTTCAGAGTACTTTGGACATAAAGTGATTCCAATTCCATGTGTATCCTGGTGTCATATTGCTTTGCACACTTAATGATGTGTCTGCTGCATTATTGATGACTGTTCTATAGCTGTCTGATCAAGTGTTTAATAAACGCTTCACTCCAGAAGGAAACAAAGGGAGTGATGACACGAGTAATGTAGTAAGCAATGTTCAAAGCTGGATGTCATTTACTCAGGAAAAACATTGCGGTAATCCACAAAGCAGAAAAAAAATCCCCCCCCCCCCCCCCAAAAAAAACACTAATTTCTGGCAACAACATAGTTCCCCTCTATACAAGGTACTGAAAGGGTGATATGCGCTAAAGAGTCAACATAACACATGAGGAATACAGATTTAAAAATATACTTAAAATATAAAAGTAGGCCCTTGTACTGAAGCATCCACTTGTGCGTGGGAGAATGAAGGCTGCTTCAAGAGTGTCGAGAACCCATACTGGCATCACAGGCCTATGGGTGCACTTTGTCCTCCTCCCATCTTATTAATAGCTTTGTATAATGAGATAATGGAAAGAGGATACCCAAGTGAGTACACAATTTCCATATATCATGTGTCACCTGGGGTGAGACATTAACAATGTGAGAAGGTTTAAGCTTTCCCTCTTTAAAAAGGTAATCCACGGTCTTTCTAAGGTTTTAGATATACACTTGAATTAGATCAGCTAAGTGTAAATTTTATTACAGTGTGTTCAAGTTTGAAAGAATGTTTTTATTTGTGGTTTGCTATAAATATAGTGGCTGCCATATACAGTATGCTTCCTATACTACCCATTTGTCAGTGCAGCACAATGTTTGCATTTATTGTTCCTATTTCTCACTGCTAGTCTAGTTCCCTAAAAACAGGTACTCGTTCTCCCCTCCCCCCTGAAAGGTGCCAAATGTGGCACCGGAGGGGGGGGGGGGGGGTCTTGAGAGACAGATACTTTAGATCGGAACTCCGCTTTAAGGAAATTTGCCCTATTTGTCCTCTTTATCATTACCACTGAATGTAAAAGTATTAGAGTCCTCAGAAAAGTAATGGAGAACAAATCTTCCAATGTGGACATTAGATCTTGAGTAAAAAAATGGTACGGGTTATAGCCCTTCCTTGCTCTATCCAAAAATGAAAAAAAGTTTTGCCTATAGTTCTACTTTAATTTCATCTTGTGCAAGTAACACAATTCCCGTTCTAGGGTGTCCCCTTAAAATAGGAAGTGGTTACAGAACACTTTCCCCTCTCCATAACATAGGAGGAAGGTGTTCTGTGATTTTGTTTTGTAAGGAACAGAATTAGGCAGTGCTAATAACAAAGCTTCAGATAACACCGAAGCATGCACAGGTCAGCACTGAATGTCTGGCTGGATTAACAGGTATTTTTTAAACAAACGGATATACCCAAACAATTTCAAAAGGGAACGTTTAAGGTTTACATACACTTTAAAAGCAGAGCTGCCACATTTGACACCTTTCAGGTTTTGACAGGTACTTGCTCCTATTTCCATACCGTGGCAACCTCAGCCGGAAGTTCGGCCCCTCCTCCTTTCCCTTCTGTCGGGCCATTCACAAAGTGCAGCGTGCTTCGTGCCCGTGCAGTAGGGTATCTGGTTTTGACAGGTATCCGCTCCCATTTCCAGCCGTGGCAACCTCAGCCGGAAGTTTGGCCCTCTCCTCCTTACCCTGCCGTCGGGCCATTCACAAAAGTGAAGCGCGCTTTGTGCATGCGCAGTAGGGAACCAGCTGTGAAGCCACAAGGCTTCATTGCCGGTTTCCTTAGCCAAGATGGTGTCGGCAGCACCCGAAAGTGTCCTAATATTAAAAGGTCGGCAGCTACAGTATTTATACATTTTTCTGAAGGAGCCTGGAGCATCAGTTGGCTTCTGTGTTCACAAGTTGCAACTTGTATCCCAATGGCTCTCACAGATCTGATCTCGACTGAGTGCAGGATGGGGAGAAGGGAGATGCAGGTGCCTGGTGTGCAGTGCAAATCCCGGCACCCCCACTGGATGATCTCCCTGCAAGTGAGGAGGCAGAGCCACCTACAGTGTGCGGGGAGGTACTAGAGGCAGCTGGGTGCTTCAGCATAATACAGCAACACAAGTAAGACATGTGGAAGATGGTGGAGCTTTTAGGGTGGGAGGGAGAAGATGAGGGCAGTGGGAGGGGAGATGCATACAGAGGTCAGAGCTAAAGAGGGGTGAAAGTGAGATGTGGATGGGGGGGGGGGGGGGTGCGGAGGTAAGCAGCTGTGGATGAAGGCTGAACTCTGCACTCCGTGTGTAGTGCACCCCTGAACTTTGCACACTATTTGCAGCACACCTCTGAATACTGCACTATGTACATAGCATCCCCTGAACTCTTCAAGTAGTGCACCTCTGAACTCTGCATTCTGTAACACCCCCCCCCCCCCCGGGAAATCTGCACTCTGTACGTAATGCACTCCCGGTATAAGACCCTTCCACTGTTGGCGAAATTGTGTGTGTGTGTGGGGGGTCATCTACTGTTGCACTCCTGCACCTATATTCTGAGAAAATAGGATTTTTTAAAGACAGCTTACCTGTAAAATCCTTTTCTTTCGAAGGACATCACGGGACACAGAGCCACAGTAATTACTGATGGGTTATATAGGTATCACTGGTGATTGGACACTGGCACACCCTATCAGGAAGTTCAACCCCCTATATAATCCCTCCCCCTTATATAATCCCTCCCCCTTGCAGGGATACCTCAGTTTTGTAGCCAAGCAATATAGTGTATTAGAAGAGGGGCGGGACCTCTGTGTCCCGTGATGTCCTTCGAAAGAAAAGGATTTTACAGGTAAGCTGTCTTAAAAAATCCTATTTTCTTTCTTGAACATCACGGGACACAGAGCCACAGTAATTACTGATGGGATGTCCCAGAGCAATGCTACCTGAGGGGGGGGGGGGTACCACGACCAAGTAGGGTGCAATCAGACCTGAGGACCCTGTACCGCTGCCTGCAGCACACTACGCCCAAAGGCGATATCCTCATGCCTTCTCACATCCACCTGATAGAATCTGTTGAATGTATGAACTGAAGACCAGGTTGCGGCCTTGCAGATTTGAGCCATAGAGGCCCGGTGATGCACTGCCCAAGAAGCACCAATAGCCCTTGTGGAATGTGCCCTGATCTGAAACGGAGGAATCTTCTGTTTCAAACCGTAAGCTTGAATGATCAATTGTCGAATCCATTTATAAATGGTAGTTTTTGACGCTGCCTGTCCTCTATTGGGACCCTCTGGCAGCATAAACAAAACATCAGTCTTGCGGATCTGAGCAGTTGCCCCGAGATAGGCCTTAACTGCTCTTACTACATCCAACGAATGTAGAGATCTCTCTTCTGGAGAACAGGGATCTGGAAAAAAGGTAGAACAATGTCTTGGTTTAAATGAAAATCAGAAACCACCTTCGGTAAAAAACTAGAATGAGGGCGCAGTACCACTCTATCCTTGTGTATAATCAAATAAGGCTCCTTACAGGAAAGGGCTGCTAATTCTGAAACTCTTCTAGCAGAAGAGATGGCCACCAGAAAAATTAACTTCCTTGTCAACAAGACCAAAGGAATCTGACTTATTGGTTCAAAAGGCTGTTTCTGTAACACAGCCAGGACCAAGTTCAAGTCCCAGGGGTTTAGGGGCGCCCTAACGGGAGGATTAAGACGCATCACCCCCTGCATAAAGCTTCGGACCAAAGAATGCGAAGCAAGTGGCCGCTGAAATAATACTGATAAAGCAGAGACCTGGCCCTTGATGGTACTCAAGGCCAGCTTCATCTCTAATCCTAATTGTAGAAAGTCAAGGATTCGACCTATGACATATTTCCTGGGATGCCAACCTCTGGATTCACACCAGGATACATAAGCTTTCCAGACTCTATGATAAATCATCCTGGAAGCTGGCTTCCTTGCATTGATCAAGGTAGATATGATAGGACCTGAGAGCCCACGACTCTTTAGAACGTGGGTCTCAATAGCCAAACCGTCAAATTTAGCGTTTGTAAGGCAGGATGGAACACTGGACCTTGAGATAACAGGTCTGGGCGTACCGCTAGGGTCCACGGGGAACCCACCGTCATCCTTACTATTTCTGCATACCACGTCCTTCTGGGCCAAGCGGGGGCCACCAGAAGTACCGATTTCCTTTCCTGCCTGATCCTGCGAAGGAGTCATGGTAGTAGCAGAATAGGTGGGAATGCGTAAATCAGTGAGAACTGATGCCACGGAATGACTAACGCATCCGTCCCGCATGCAAGAGGATCTTTTGTCCTTGCCACGAATCTGTCGATCTTTTTGTTGAATCGGGATGCAAAGAGATCTACATCTGGAACCCCCATGTTAGGCATATGGCCCAAAAGACGTCGGGATGCAGAGACCATTCCCCTGGAAGTAACTGCTGGCGACTTAGATAGTCCGCCTGCCAGTTCTCTATTCCCGGGATGAAAACTGCCGATATGCATGGCACATGCATCTCTGCCCAGACTAAGATCTGGTTCACCTCCTTTTGAGCAGCTTGGCTCCGGGTGCCTCCCTGATGATTGACATAAGCCACTGCTGTGGCATTGTCGGACTGGATCCTGACCGGACAACCCTGTAGCCTGATAGTCCAGGCTTTTAGGGCTAGATGTATCACCCGGATCTCCAGAATGTTGATGGGTAAGGTCCTCTCTGTCTTGGACCATACCCCTCGGACCGCAGACTGTTCCAGAACTGCTCCCCAACCTGACAGACTGGCATCTGTTGTTACCACCGTCCAGGTAACTGGTAGAAAGGATTTCCCCTTCTGCAGGTTTTCGGGTATGAGCCACCAATTGAGGCTCTGACGCACCGCATGCGACAGGTGCATCGGAAAGTCTAATGCCTGAACCTTCTTGTTCCAGGTCGACAGAATACTGTGTTGCAGCATTCTTGAATGAAACTGAGCATAGGGAACTG
Organism: Lithobates septentrionalis; assembly: GCA_037952835.1. Lineage (NCBI taxonomy): Eukaryota > Metazoa > Chordata > Amphibia > Anura > Ranidae > Lithobates > Lithobates septentrionalis. The sequence continues at coordinate 1,447,031 of JBBDGP010000671.1, read as the reverse complement.
CTTCGAATGAAGACACCATCTTCCCTAGTAGCCTCATACAAAGGCGGACAGAAGGACCCTTCTTGGTCCTTACTGCCAGAATCAGCTCTCTTAAAGCAGCGATCTTTGCCTGGGGTAGAAATATATTCTCCTGGCTTGTATCTATAATCAGACCTAAATACTCCAGTCTTCTTACTGGTTTTAGGAAAGACTTTTCTAAGTTGAGGATCCAACCCAGGTGTTCTAGATACCTGACTGAGGTCCTCAAGTTTCCATTCAAAGAGGCTACCAACCGGTCTATCAAGAGCAGGTCGTCTAGGTATGCTATGACAGCTATACCCTGAGCCCTTAATCTGGCCAGAGGAGGAGCCAAGATCTTTGTGAATACTCGAGATGCAGTGGCTATCCCGAAAGGCAGAGCCACAAACTGGAAATGGCGCCCTCCTACCTCGAAGCGCAGAAACTTCTGATGAGCAGGAAAAATGGGCACATGCAGATATGCATCTCTGATGTCTATAGATGCCAGAAATTCACCTCCCTGCAGGGTGGGAACTACTGTTCGAATTGATTCCATGCGGAAGGATTGAATTCTTAGGAATTGGTTCAGATCCCTTAAATCCAGAAGGGGTCTGACATCCCCCTTTGGCTTTTGGACCGTAAAAAGGTTGGAATAGAAGCCCAATCCCTGGTCCTTTGCGGGAACTATCATAATGACCTCCTGCGACAAAAGTCGCTCTAACGCAAGAAGGAGCGACTGCTTCTTCTCTGGGTCTCTGGGGACACTTGATCTGAGGAACCGAGGAGAGGGGAATTCCTGAAACTCCAGCTTGTACCCTAAGGTTACCGTGGAGATTACCCATCTGTCCTGGAAATCCTTCTGCCAGAGCTCTGAGAACTGTCGCAGTCTTCCCCCCACTCGAGTGAGCGGGGGCGCCCCCTCATGCAGAGGTCTTAGTGTTTTGCCTAGTAGGCTTCTTCCCCCAGGACTTCTTTTGTCCCTGGGGTTGACTCTTGTCTCTGGACCCCGATGGAGGCGGCCCGTCGAGACTGCCTGGAGGCTGAAGCCCCTGGCGCTGGGGAAAGAGTCCGTTTGAAAGAGGGACGCTTACTCTGCTTCTTGACAGGTAAGAGAGTACTTTTCTCACCAGAGATTTTCTTGATATAGTTATCCAAGTCTTCTCCAAACAACCTTGCACCACGAAATGGAAACCCAGCCAGTAGCTTCTTACATGGTGCTTCGGCTGACCAATTTTTCAACCATAGGATTCTACGTATATGCACCAACCCCAGTGAAAGACAGGAGGTTTGCACGATAGAATCTCTAATGGCGTCAACCACAAAGCATAAGGCCGCTGGAAGGTTAGCAAACCCCTGGGCCTGCTGTTCAGGTAATACTTTGATGACCTGCTTAACATGGTCTCTTAAGTATTGACAGACTCCAATCGCTGCTACTGCAGGTTGGGCCACTGATCCTGCTAAGGAGAAAACATCCTTCAATAGGGATTCCATCCTTTTATCTACAGGATCCCTGAGCATTGTCTACAGGACAAGTCAGGCTATTATTTACGGAGGAAATGGCAGCATCAATAGCCGGTATTCCCCACATCTTAATAAACTTTTCTTCCATCAGATAAAGTGTTGAAAACTTTTTCGGCGGAAAAAAACGTTTGTCTGGATGATCCCACTCAGAATAAATGAGCTTTTCAAGTAAAGTATGAACAGGAAAAGCCTGTGCTGCTTGGAAAGGTTTCAGTGACCCCCAAGCAGAAGAGGATTCTTTAGCAGTTTCAGGTAGGGGCAACTTAAATGTGGAGCGGACCAATCCAGTGAGGATCTGCACTAAGACTTTCTCCTCTTGGGAAGTCGCAGAGGGTCCCTCTCCACCTGAATCCTCTGAAGAGGAATCATCCGTCCCATCCCGATGCTCTGAAAGGGATTCGTCTCCTTTATCCCAGAGCTCCTCTGTCTGAGGGTCTTGGGGAACAGAGGAAGGCCTAGTGTAATCACGGCCATTAATCTTTCCTCTAGACCATTAATGGTTGAGGAAAAAACCTCTTGTGTAATATATACAGGGGCTGAAGTGCCAGAAGCAGGTGTAGCCCCTGACCCCGATGGCTCTCCCTGGCCCATCAGGGGGGGAGGATGCTGCTGACAGGGGGCCCTCAGAACCTGAACGAGATCCCCTAGTGTCTCTGGTTCTTGGGGTGCTTGAACCTCTTCTACCCATAGTGCAAAGCAACAAGGTGTGAGGTATACAAATGAACACTGACTGCTGAGCGATGTAGTCTGGCTAAAAGCCTTGCTACCCAATGCTCAGTCTGGTGTTACTTCAGTAAATGCTGCCTAGGAGAATGCCTGTGTCCCACCTTACATGCGACCGTCAGCTCTGTGTCTCTCAAAAGGCTGAGTGCACCTGTACAGAGTGCCTTTAACAGCCTGCAGCTGGCCTGAGTGGGAGTCTAAGCACTCTGTGCCGACGTCCCGCCCCCCCCCCTCGAGTTTTGAAAAAAACGAGCGCTTCCCACGCTGGCCGACTCTCCTGTAATACTATGGAGGGAGGGGGAGGAGGGAGAGAAGCTGGTAGTGAAGACCTGCCTAAACGGCAATGGTCGGAAATGGCGGCCGAGGCAGCGGTGCCCGAGTGGTATAACCACCTTCTAGACCCCTGTGGCCTCTCTCTAGCCTGGGGGGAACATTCAAACATGAGAAATCCCCCCTTCCATCTTACCTTTGCAGCCGGCCTGAGACACTGTGAAAAACATGTGCAGCGATGAATCACTGAGACGGACCGTCCAGCATGTGAAGGTATGTTCTCTTGGCAGCCCCCGGTGGTCACAATAGGCATAGCATGCATTTACCTTAAAGGAGAAACCTACTAGAATTAGAAAATTCTGTGGAGTCTCCTCTTACCTTATCCAGCTGCAGGGTTTACACAGACCCAATCTTCGCCTCTCAGGGTGGGCTCCATTTGAAAAAACCGTCAGAGACTGGGGCCCCCTATGAATAGGGGGATCCTGCAGTTCTGGGCCCGTAAAGCACCTCGCCAGAAATTAGGAAGTTTAAAGCCATTTTCTGATCTGCGGGGTCCAGCTCTCTAAAAAGAGAAGCGTTACGGGTAAAACCACGTTTCTTCGGACACGAGGCCCGGGTACCATCCAATTCGGCCTAGAAAGGACACTTTGAATGGATCCGGTTCGCCTGGCTTGCCCCAGTATAGGATATTCCCTTTGGAGCTCAGCACAGGACATCTTTACACGTCCATCACCTAAGACACTGGCGTAAAAACTGAGGTATCCCTGCAAGGGGGAGGGATTATATAGGGGGTTGCCAGTGTCCAATCACCAGTGATACCTATATAACCCATCAGTAATTACTGTGGCTCTGTGTCAAGTGATGTTCGAGAAAGAAAAAAAAGCCCTGTGTACTGGTATGTTGAATGACAACATTTTGTACTTGAAGCAAGCCGGTTTCTTCTTAACTGTATTGCAAACTGATGACTTGGGAGTGAAAAAGTGAAATGTGGCAAGTTGGGTCACAGGGGTTGTCAGAACAAACCTGAAAATATTTGGAATAAAGCACTTAAAATCACTGACCTATTTCTATCTCCAGGCTACTTTCTTTTCATGAGCTCTCCTTAACGTCCACAATAACAAAAAGCTAAATATATTTCTCCAGACAAAAGCAGTTGTTCTACTGGAGCGATGTCTAGTAATGCAGAAATACACAAAGCTTTTCTTGTGGGGATCAGTAATGGATGATCCTTAGGCTTCTAGGAGAAATAAACTCCCTGGGCCTGTTCTTATGAATGAGAGAGAATGAGTCCATCTTCATTCTTCTCCATTATCTTAGCCCCCTCCATCAGAAAGTTTTAGAACAGAAGTCTGACAAAACAATATCCCAATTTGTCTGCTCAAATGGTTGCCCTGGAGCAGCTCATTGTGTCCCAGTTAGACGTTCAATTCGTTTAAGCTGCGATATGTCCTAAATTCTTTTTAACCCTCTCTTGCTGGTAAAGAAAAACAAACACTAAGCAAAAATGAAACCACTTCAAATGACTTATCCTATAGAAACAAATGATATATGTTACACACACACACAGTACTGTGCAAATATTTTAGGCAGGTGTGAAAAAAAAAATGTATTTAAAATCAATATTTGGTCTAACTACCCTTTGGCTTCAAGCTAGCATCAATTCTTACACATGCACAGCATCAGGGATTTTGTACGATCAGAGTCAGATGTATGATTAACCAATTATACCAAGCAGGTGCTAATGATCATCAATTTCACATGTAGGTTGAAACGCAGTGAATAACAAACAGAAACTGCTGTGTAGGAGGCTTACTGCCGGTTCACACAGGGGCAACACGACTTGTCACAAGTCGCCCCTGTGTGAACCGAGGCTTAAAGGGTTACTAAAGGTTTTTTGTTATTTTATAACACAAACAACATGTTGTATTCACCTGCTCTGTCCAATGGTACTGCACAGAGAGCCTCGGTTATCCTCTTCTTGGGTCCCCTGCCAGCGAACTTGGCGCCTCCTCTTTGTGTGCCCCCATAACAAGCTGCTGGCTATGGGGGGGCACACAGTGGTAGTTGCTCCTGTGATGTGCGTGTCCATGGGGCTGTGGTCCATAGACATACATAGCGGGGCTTAGCCCTCACCTCTGCTTCCGCCTCACTGCATTTGATTGACAGTAGCAGGAGTCCCTGTGTAAAGAGGAAGAGGGGAGAAGAGATGCAGCAGTGCACAGCTCTGGATCTCTTTCCTCTCTCTTCCCCTTCACACAGGGAAGGGGGGGGGGGGGGCAAATAACTAAAACATTTTTACCCCAATGTAAAGAATGCATGAAAGTAAAAAACACATTCTGGCTTTAGAACCATATTAAAACTTGGTGAGGAACAGCCAAACTCTACCACTAAAGGTGGGGTTATGAAAGGCAGTTACATGTCACAGGTCATACACCATGGCAAGACTGAGCACAACAACAAGACACAAGGTAGTTATACTGCATCAGCAAGGTCTCTCCCAGGCAAAAATTTTACAAAGCAGAATGGGGTTTCAAGATGTGCAGTTCAGGCTCTTTTGAAAAAGCACAAAGAAACGGGCAACCTTGAGGCCTGTAGAGGCAGTGGTCAGCCAAAGAAACTTAATGCAGAAGATGACAGACTCATCATGCTTACTTTTTTTCCCAACATCAGATGATGTCCAGCAGCACCATCAGCATAGAACTGGTGGAAACCAGTGGAACCCAGGTACACCCATCTACTGTCCAGAGAAGTCTGGCCAGAAGTGGTCTTCATGGAAGAATTGAGGCCAAAAAGCCATACCTCCCACGTGGAAGGCTAAGCGACTCAGCTATGCATGAAAATAATGGCAGCAGGTGCTCCAGACTGTCAAAATTTGAAATATTTGGCTGTAGCAGGAGGCAGTTTGTTCACTGAAGGGCTGGAGAGTGGTAAAATAAGTGTTTGCAGGAAGCATGATAAGGATTCTTTGCAAGTTTGGATCTTCATTTCTGCAAATAGAGTTGGAGATTTGATCAGGATCAATGGTGTAGTGGTGAGAAATACAAGCAGATACTTAAAGTGGATGTACACCCAATTCATGAAATTTGAGCTGGGCACATACCTGTAGTGTTTTCTTATCTCTCTCCAAAGCCCTGAGTCCTGTGTGTTTCTTATGCTCCTAGCTCTGTTATCAGCATGATAACTTCTGACATGTTCTCTGAGACGGGAGATAACAGCAGCCTGAAGTTTGTGTCATGGGAGGTTGCTATTAATAGATTAGCAGAGTGATGTTAGATTCAGAGCAGAGCTCTGCACATTACTTCCTTCCTTTCCCTGTGGAGTGGTGGTGTGTGCCTTTCCTCCAATCAGCTGTCTTGGTTGTATGACAATAATTAACTCTCAGTGATGAACAGGAAGAGAAAATCAGTAACACAATGTGCACTTTCTAAAGTATACTAAAGTATTCTAAAGTATACTTAAAGTGGATGTAAACCCAATGTCATCCTTTCTAAACTACTGCCATAGGTGTTATCTATAAGGATATACATGCCTCCTGCATGAATCTTTACCTGTCAAATGTCTCCCCTCTGTCTGTAATTAGACCCGAAAAACTGCATATTCTGTGGGTGAGTCTGTTGTCTGGAGCTCGGTGGGTGGAGTCGTGATGTCAGTAGACTCCCCGCCCACCTTTACACTCCTTGTCAATATGCATTTTCTCCTGTTTATTTCTAACACTGAACTTCTGCTGAACTTCTGCTATGCTCTCTAACATCCAGTGAAAAGACAGGAAAGTAATCACATGACTTCAGCATGCCAAATCATGCTGAGGTGTGGAACAGCCAATCCTTGCAGAGCTGCTGAAGAAAGGAGTGGGGGAGGGAATTAAAAAATAATGCCTGTGTCTTAGGCTGTCACTCACAGCAAAGGGGAGGATTTGACAAAGTTTTTCTCAGTTTGTCAAGATTTTTCTCACTGAACAATAAAAGAGGATTGCTCAGAGATGGATTAACTCTGTGTGGCAAGACTGGGCTCAAATGATAGGAAATCTTATACTCTGCAGTATGATATTAAAAAAAAAAAAAAAAAACATTTTCGGGTTTACATCCATTTTAAAGCTGAAGACAGCAAATATACATGTAAAACTTATGTAGGAGGATTGGTTTTATAACGGTGTATCATCTGAGGCTGTTCATTTCACTGTGTATATGTGAGGGTTTACATCCACTTTATCCATCATGCCACAACATCACGGAGGCGTGTGATTGGCCTCAAAATGACCTCAAACATACAGCCAATGCAATGTCATTGAGAACTATCTTCAGCAAAAAGATAAACAAAGGGGATCTCAACATCATGGAGTCTGTCTGGGATTACATGAAGGGACAGAAGGATTTGAGGCAGCCGACATCCACAGATCTGTGGTTAGTTCCTCAAGATGTTTGTTACACCCTACCTGTTGAGTTCCTCCAAAAACTGTGTGCAAGTGTACCTAGAAGAATTGATGCTGTTTTGAAGGCAAAGGGTGGTCACACCAAATATAT